>JAOCNB020130050.1:0-18604 GCA_026546465.2 Palythoa caribaeorum | reverse complement strand
GTTTAAAAATCCATCCTTAGGTTTGTTATTAAGAGAGCCGGTTAAGGCATGGGTGATGAGACCCTTTTCCTGTTAATGTGCTACATATACTACTGAAGGACAACATCCACAGATGATTCAATTTATTGCAGGTGGTGCAATTCAAATTGTAGATCCATTCCCTCCTAATATTTATCCAATTGAGGGTTCAGCCGACTCTGTTACATGCATAGCGCTAGGAGTCACTGACGAGGTTCGTTTTGTGAGGAGAACAGCAAGTGGTCGATATCTTAAATACCCTGAATCGGAACGAGTTTTTACAACCAATAGAACAGTTGGAGGTATGATGTTTTTGATTATCAGATATACTTCCCAGCCCTTCTGCATTCATCTGAAGGCTCTGCATCTTTAGATGCAGCCATACAATACTATACTATACCTTCAGTTTTGCTTTAGTTTTAATATGGAAAATTTAATTCAGTACCTCTTTTTACAGTTCTTTAATATTATAATATTCAGTCAAGGAAGCTGAGACAATAAAAAATATTCTTCCAATATGGTAAACAAGTGCAACATCAGAAAAATGGAAAAATCTTTCCACTCCCTCTCTTCAATATATGTGAATTATTATAATCTACATATTTAAGTCTGAACAACAAAGCCCACTAGAGTACTATTACTAGAGGTTTAACTACGATTCTGTTTTTTTTTTTCAGACAAAATTTACTTCACTCTAAATTTCAAGGAGTTTAAACCTGAGGATGACAGTACAGTGCAGAGGTACGAGTGCTGGGCTCACAAGATTGGAGACAACACTGATGAATGGGATAACTCAGCAAAACATGGTTTTAGTGTGGACGTAATCAGAAGTAAGCAATAACTATAATATTGCAGTTCTTCCCAAAGTACGGTACTACAATGATGCAAAATTCTGTTCTTTCTCATATGCTTTACTGCTGACTTTTCTTCCCAAAAATAAAAACAGACAGAAGATTAAAAAGTTTTGGTAAATATTAATTAAATCATATTCTGAAAAAAACAGTGTAACTGTTTTCTCAGCATTCTTGACTAAAAATTTTTTACAAGCGGTTTTTACGCTTTGCTGCTTGACATGTCGAAACAAACAGATCCGAGAAAACCGGTTGGGCTAGGTGTCTGTTTCAAAGTCGCATGGAAGTGAGGTTCGTTACGGCCGTGACCAGAGGGGTTTTTTCCCTTCCTCGCCCGTCTTCTCGCTTCTTTGGAAAAGAAAAAAAAAGCCTCTGGCACCCAGGGTAGATTTAAATACCACGCTAGGGGTAGCGAATGGTAAATCCGAGACTGTCCGAGACGCCGAGATGGCCTTTTTAAAATCCGAGCCCGAGACTTTAGAAAGCAATGAATAATCCGAGACCGAGACTATACGATACAAAAAATCCGAGACTGCGAGACGGAGCAAAAAAAATACGAGACTTCAAGACATGGCAAAAATATGACGAGATTTCGAGACCTAGCCGTATTTGCCGAGACTTTCATCTTTTAATGCTCTTAATTTCAGCAATTTTTCCTACTTGCCAGAATGGTGTCGTAAACCATGAAAAGATCTATTGATGCCAGGGATAGCATTACTTACTGCAGTTACTCCTGGGAAATATTTAATCTGCTCGCCACTGACAAATCACAATATTTTGCTCAACCTCGTCCAATAATTGTTTATCAGTATCTATAGTTTAGGACCTATTAAGGACGAAGCTACAACCAAATAAAATTCTTGACTTTCTTCAATACCTCGCCTCTATCAGGTAAAAATAATACAAAGTTGAAGTCTTTTGAATTTTTGTTTTCTCTTTTGAGCAGAAGACTCCCTTCCTACTGTGATTCCCGGTGATGCTGTGCTCATGCAAAAAAGTAGGGGTCAGAGTTTTTCAATAGCCTGCAACATATCCATCCCTGATAGAATACACGAAGTTAGACCAGAATCCATTCACTGGTTAAAGAACAATGAGATTATAGAGACAGTTTATGGTTGCCGCGGGAAATTTAGGACAGCCTTGAAACCATTAACGTTTTCAAGTGCACGTCCAAAAGATGGTGGAAATTACAGCTGCATTTTGGAGACCAAATTGAAGAACACAAGACCGTATAATATCACAGGAGGGCCATTCATTATTAACAGTAAGTAACTATTCTTATAGTCCCCAGATAAAATCTGAGTTAAATGGAGTATAATTCTGCATCTTGTAAATAACTAGACGAAAGAAATTTTCACAAGCTTCTTTTTTTGACATGAACAGGCCTTCTGACATTTCACAACTATGCGATTTCGTGAAAGTGACCAAAAGTCGCGTAGGAAGGCGTACTCTGTTTATTTTCACGTAATTCCATGAAATTCATGAAAAACCCATAATATGACAAACTACAAAGACTTGTATTTAATTTGAGTGTACTGTATGTATAACGTGTGACAAGGTAAAATAGGCTCAAAGACAAATCACATTTATAATTTACCGCATAATGGACCAATAACGCAGTGCAATTTCATGTAATTTTTTGTTTATGCTTTGCACTTTCCCAATTTTTTCGTGAAATGTCAGAAGGCCTTAATGAAGCTTGCGACATCAAGAATAGGGTAAATAAAACAGTTGTTGTTGTAAGAATATTTCTTTCATAAATCTGAGGTAATTGAGACAATGGCCTCTTTTCTGTCATTCTTTGTACAAATACTTTCTTTAAACTGTTTGTTGGAGACGTTTAAAGCAGTAATTAGTTGGACATAACTCTACTGGTAGCCCTAATTATACTGCGAGATTTGAACATTTAGGAAAAGCTCTGAAAACAATTGAATTTTGAGAAGCTTATCTTTAAAAAATCCAACTATAGACTCTGAATCATGTCTTGTGTGCAGAACATTTTGTTATTGACCTTTTTGAAAACATAATTTTTTACCACTATTCACTATAACCTAGAAGGTTGATTAAGACTCTGGAGCACTGATTAATTAATTTAGGCGAGAAACTATTCTTGGAATGTATTACTAAAATTAATACTTATTAATACTTATTAATACTTTCAATATTTTTGCAGTCCAACCAGACTTTGAAAGCAAGAAATTAAATGATAACGAAATTGTACAATACAAAGGAAATGATGCAATGTTTAGCTGCTCTGCTGCCGGGTTTCCCATAACAGTTAAATGGGAAATGAAACTAAGAGATGAAGAGTCCTGGAAGACTTTGGGTAAGCTCTAGCTGTATATAGGGACTGTATATAGTAGTAGCCTAAAGTTTGCCCCTAGCATGTTTTACATGATAAATGATTTTACATCTTTTGTTTCAAAATAAAATTATAAAGATTATATCAACTCACTGGGTGGACTAGCTCGAATGGTTCGTATGTTTCTTCTAGTATTTCCCCACTGCAATCACTTTTCTTTTCTTGTTAGGACGTAGTTAATTGTTTCTTATGTAAATTAATTAAGGTTTCTTATATATTTTCTTTGTATATTACTTATGTTTAAAAAGTGCAATGAAAATGGGTTAAATTAAATTAAATTAATCAACTTTTTCAATCAGAAGACCACAAATGAAAGAAAGGGATACGTTACAAGTACATGCATAGATGCACGGATTGATTGCTTGCCTAGATACCACATAACAACACGTACTCGCCAGTCTTTCACACAAGGAAAATTTCAAGCCAAGAAAGGATTAATCAAGAACATTTTGGAACCAAAAAACCACTAAAATCTATATAAAAAAAATTAGCAAATCAGCCAGGTTTATCGTATCATATTATTTTGATTTTGATTAAGTTCTCTGTATGGCACTCTATGATTTGAAAATACAAATAGATCCTGCGTGTTGGTAAATTCTCACAACTGAGCTCCATACGTTTTACATAAGCAGTTTGGGAGATCAATTTCAGCCGGGTGATGGGTTTTAACTTTACATATCTCAAGAACTATATATGATTTTATAACAATTCTTTTTGCTTGAAAGATTTTCTCAAAGCCGATAGGTTTTCCGCAAAGTCTAAAAGATGGTAAATCGTACCTATTTAATTGTTCCTTAACATCATACTTTGCTATTTCAGATGCGGAATCTAATGTCAACTTCACACGTTACTATTTCATTAAAAAAGAATATTACAAGGCACCAAACCTAATGATCAGTAACATCCAGTATTCGGACCAAGGGAATTACAGATGCTGTATTGTTCAAGTTAATGACACAAATCGGTGCCAGGAGTTTGTACTGCGTGTTAAAGGTGAGTTTGAGTTTGAGTTTTTTTGCAGAAGTCATAACAAGAGTAGGCGAGGAATCGTGTGTCAGTTGCATACAAATGGAATTACCTGATGGTTGTGGGCGCGAGTGCGATGCACTCGTTAATTGTCAGACTAGGAGGATGAGGTCATAGCTCATCAGAATATAATAAGGTAGATTTTCATTATTTTAGGGGGGATAATTTATTTCTTTTGTATATTCTAACTCATGAATAAAATGCCGAGTCATTCTTTTATTTTTTGAATGATTTGTCCAAACTTGTTCGAATAATCTTTTGTTTAAATGAATTGCACCACCACGTGAAAGGTTTCTAAGATTATTGGTACTGACATCACAAAAGGTACGAAGCTTAGTGGTTCTGACGTTTCCAAATTCCAAAACTATAGAAATCATCAGCAAATTTTGAAGAAAAGCATAGTGAATTATAAACTTATAAAAATCGAAGCAAGATGTAAAAACGTAGTTGGAATCTAACAAAAACACACGTTAATCCCCTGTTGTTTTGCTTTCAATAGTTGTCTGCGAGGTTTCGTACTTTAATGAGTCTGCAACGGTTGGGTGAATTTCAAATATTTAATGATTTTAGTGTTTAATATTCCGGCTTCTGAGAAAATACTTATATAGCTTGGCTATATAGCTAGTCTGTGTAGTCTAACGTAGCTAGGATATATAGTCTAGCATAGCTGAAGGGGAGGGGGAATATCAGATAACTGTCGATAGCCAGTGTCTTGTATTATTTGCAGACTGTGAAAATGAGTGAAAACCATAACTGGCCCACATCCCTCACAAAATCCTATCGATCACAATAACAGCTAATCACAAAAGCACGAAATTACTACGATTTAAGTTAAAATGACTCAGAGATTACTAAATTTTAACTCACTAATATTTTTTCCAACCCGGAGTAGAACGTAGGGAATGTACTTTCCTACAATTTGAATTTAAAGTTTTCTGGGAAGCTTCCTCGAGCATCCCCTAGAATGCTTGTGTTTTGGGCACTCGGAGACATGTCCCAACAAAAGTCCTGTGTATTGGCCTTTACTTTATTCAGGATTTACTGTCATTATGGAAAGAAATTGTCACTGAAGTTAAAAAGCTTTGTAAAATGTTGATGATTCCATTGACCGGCGAAAGCTTGGATATAAATAAGTTTACAAAATTATTTTTACCAACAGCAGTAGTTTTAGGCTTCATTTGACTTTCATTTACACTTAAACATGCTACTGGCTACTGAGGGACAACATCCATAGATTATTCAATTTATTGCAGGTGATAAAATTGAAATTGTACCGCCATTCCCTCCTAATATTTATCCAATTGAGGGGACAGCCGACTCTGTTACATGCATAGCGCAAGGAGTCACTGACGAGGTTCGTTTTGTGAGGAGAACAGCAAGTGGTCGATTTGCAAAATACCCTGAATCCGAACGAGTTTTTACAACCAATAAAACAGTTGGAGGTATGGATGTTCTTGATTATCAGATACTTCCTAGTGCTTCAGTATTCAGCTGAAGACTCTGCATGTTATTCAATACCGTCTCCTGTGGATGTGACAATGTCCAGCAGAATATATACCCACAAAATGTCCAGTATTTCTTCAAATGAAGCCATATAATACTGCACTTCCAGTTTTTCTTTGGTTTTAATAATATGTAAAACTTAATCCAGTGCCTAGATTTTATTAGTTCCTGTAATGTACAGTCAAGGAAGCTGAGACAATAAAAAACAATAGTCTTACCAATTTAGAACTTCTAAATTGGTAAACAAGCGCTACATAAGAAAAATAGAAATTAAAATCTTTCCACACTCAATCCATCTCTCAAACAAAATTGATCTGAGGAGAGCATGCAATTATTTATTCACCTATTTGCTAAAAATTGCTCGGAGAATGTACAGTAAACTTTATTTTTTGTGCTTTGTTTTGAAAGATTTGAAAAATTTTGTATCTTCATCAAAAAAATCAATATGTGGATGGAGAGACATTGTGTTTGCTATATACAGGATATCTCTCAAGGCCTTTGTTTTTGGTCACGGCTATTTCTTTAATTTATTTCACATATGTTTTTATACATACAAACACATTATTTTGTTTAGTTTACTTTTGTATAAAGACATTAGATAAAGAATATAGCAGAGAAACTTTGTGCAGTAGTGTCAATTTAGGTGTTTTCAACCACTTACTCAATTAGGAGAATCACTCACCTCAAATAGTTTAAGTGAGCTTTTTTTTTCATTTGCCAGGGATTTTAAAATGGCAAGCCCTGTTATTAAATCAATATAATACGTAAGTCTGAACAACTGCGCTTGCCTACTACAATATTAGCTACAGTTGTACAGAGGTTTGATTATGTTTGCTTTTTCAGACAAAATTTACTTCACACTAAATTTCAAGGAGATTAAACTTGAGGATGACAGTATAGTGCAGTGGTACGAGTGCTGGGCTCACAGGATTGGAGACAACACTGAGGAATGGGATAACTCAGCAAAACATGGTTTTATTGTGCATCTAATCAGAAGTAAGCAATAATTATAATATTGCAGTTCTTCTCACAGTACGTACAGTACTATAATACTGCAACATTCTGCTCTTTCTTTTGTGCTGTAGAAGATTAAAGATTTTGGCAAAAACTTTTAAATTAAGTTCTCAACAAACAGTCTAACGACTTGAAGCAATGTGTTTTCCTTCAACTGATTGCCAATTTTATCAACTCTGTCCTGAGCCAAATTTTTCAGCCCACACAGATCATACAATGTCCGTAAATTTTGTAAGTAATAAATTTATTATGCAAGACAGTTGTCATTTGATCACTGTGCGCCTTGTCTCGGATAACTCAGCTCTGAAGATAGGATAGCTCTGTATTGACAGGACGTCTCATATCATGTGATTTTGCAGTTTCACAGAATCAACCCAAAATTGCAACAAATCACATAACTCATGAAAAATCGCAAAGTTTGGAAAATTTGAGGAGAAGGAAGAAATTTTAAGTAGTTTATTTAATATTTCCGGACAATCTAAACATAACTTCAAAGTGTTTTACCTTTTAATAGACTGATGAAACTTTAATTATTGTTCATTTGTTGAATAGTCAAACAAAAGAAGGCAGCTACAGTCTGTGCACAGAAAACATCGGGATCCCGGTTTTAGTTTTCAAAAATATGCGCTTAGGGCCTAAAGCTTTAAATCAAACATTAAACAATCCCCCTACAGGTACTATCATTTGATAATTATAATAATTTCATACATTGTTAGTACAATCAGTACGTTGTTGTTCCTGTAGCTTCTTGGACAGCAAAATATTGGTTGTGATACAGTACTCTCAGACCTAATATAATAAGGTCAAATTGGCTAAAAAGAAATTGCATAATTTTCCACATGATACACTGGTCAGTTTTCACGCATAATTTCCTAAAAATTCTCTCAGTATATCAGAACCAAGCCCTTTATTGATGCCAGGGATAAGTTATTGTACATCTGTGGAGGGCATCCTAGGAACTAATAAAATCTGCTCACCATATTGACTAACAAGTCACAATTATAAATTTTGCTTAGCCTAGCTTGTACGATAATTGTTTGTTATCTAATCTAGGGCCTATACTAAGGGCAGAGCTACAATCAAATAAAATAACATAAAATTACTTCAGTCTGATACCTTGTCTCCACAAGATAAAAAGCTAAATCCATTAATTTTTACTAAGTGACCCATTGCAGCTGGTGCTTATCTCCGGTTTCTGTGGTGTTAAGTTGACGAGAATCATTGACTGACCCCCTGGACAGGACACTAATTCGTCGCAGGTTAGCCCCAGCAGAAGCTGGTACTCATTTTACTGTCTTCGTGAGTCAACTTTGGCAGAAAAGGTCACACAAAATGTTCAACACTCGGCTGAGCCAGAGTTTGATCCTGGGACCTTGTGGATAGAAGGCAGAGATCATACCACAAGGTGCGAATACTTATAAAACAAAAGTGGATTCATTTTTAAAAATTTTTGTTTTGTCTTTTGAGCAGAAGACTCCCTTCCCACTGTGATTCCCGGAATTGCTGTGCTCATGCAAAAAAGTAGGGGTCAGAGTTTTTCGATTGCCTGCAACATATCCATCCCTGATAGACCACTAGAAGTCAGTAAACCAGAATCCATTCACTGGTTAAAGAACAATGAGATTATAGACACAATTTGTGCTGATGATGGGAAATTTAGGACAACCTTAAAACCACTAACGTTTTCAAGTGCAAGTCCAAAAGATGGTGGAAATTACAGCTGCATTTTGGAGACCAAATTGAAGAGAATAAAACCGTATAGTATCACAGGGGGGCCATACATTATTAACAGTAAGTAACTTTTCTTATGTACTCTCAGTATAGATAAATCAGATAGAAGTAAATGAATTTAATGTAAATCTGCAGCTTGGAAATAACAATATGAAAGAATTAATGTTCTTGATGTCACAAGCTTCTTTTTTTGCTTGTGACATCAAGATTAGGGTGAATAATACTAATTACCACAGACTATTTTCAGTTGACGTTGCCGTGCAACAAATTTTAGTTGTTTTGATTTGTTTAGCCCCATTATAGGTTGTTTCAGCTAAAAATAAGTTTTCTCCCTTCCTCTACATCAGAACTAGTAAACGTCAACGTCAACATAAAAACGTAAACATAAACGTTGGTTGGTTGACTTTTAACCCATATCGCAGCCAGTAGCTGAATTACTAGGGTTTTACAATAATGTTGGGGGACTTTTTAGGACAGGACTGCATCATAAAGTTTACAATATTATTTAATTAAGGATAAATGCCCCCCTGCAACCAAGGACAGACCACAACACCATGCCATAACCCTACTCTTCTCGACAAGTGTGTGGGCTCTTTTAGTTCCCCGATTGAATGTTGAGAGATTAGGAGACTAGACTGACGGCTTAACGTCCCTGTCCACGGATGGTGTGGCGAAAGGAGGCCACACAAATGTTCAAACCTCGGCAAGGTTGGGGATCGAACCAGAGGCCTCGCGCTTGGCATTTAAAGACCTTAGAACCTGAGCCAAGCTTGCTTCAATGCCAAACTAGTCTCTAATATATGTACCTAATAAATCATTACCATGGTCAGTGTTTTTGTTGTTAGAATATTTATCTGAGGTAGTTGAGAGTATTCTCTTTGCTGTCATTGTTTGTTCATACACATACCTTAAACTGTTTGTTGGAAAAATTTAAAGCAGTAATCATTTGGCGGAACTACGATCTTCTGGTTGAGCCCTGATTATACGGTACTACAAGTTTTGCACATTCTGTCCTGGAAGTACCGTATTTGCTTGTGTATTAGTAGAGGTTTTGAGACGTGAAAATTGGTCCAAAAACTGATCTCGACTATACATGGGAAAAAATACAAAAACAAACTTTAAAAAAAGCATTGATTTTGGATCCAAAAATTGGGCTCGACTTATACACAGTATCGACTTATACACGAGCAAATAGTACGGTGAGTGAAGTGTGAGAAATTTATCCTTAAAGTGCCACTAACACCACCACTCGAAGTATTTAACATATAATTTGAAGTAACTTACTTCCGTGAAAAAATGTTTGATTTTGGTCAAATCTTTTTTTTTGCTACAGTGGCTCAAACTCGTAAAATTTTCGGCTATTTTGGTTCATGACCGCGTTTCAGGGGACTGGGCTGTGACATCATTCCCGGACTTTCTCCTATTGAGCAGTGCATACTTTTTGTACACAAAAGACTGAAACAGACGAGCGCGCAACACCAGTATTGTCATATTTCATTCTCAAAACATTGTTTTATCGAAATGACTCCGGAGAAATACATTGTGGCAATATGTATTAATATAGAAGACATGGACATTGAAATTAGTTTGCATCCGATTGTTTTTTAATTTATGGATATCTAAAGCCAGAGGCAAAGATTGAATCATTGATAGACTTATGGAGTTTCATCAGTTTATTTATTAAATCATTTCAGCGTACTGCTCATATATATACAGTGGTAAACAACAAACTCTGAGTGATATAAAAATGATAGCAATGTTAACACTGGTTTCAATAGTTATACACAATTACAAATATTTAAAGCAGTGCGGCTGAAATGAATTTTCCAGCATTTTAAACCCTCGGCCTCGCCACGATAATTTATCTGTGGATCGGTGAAAAGCGCTCCTTTATATCGCCGTGTAAATACACGCAGGAAGTGAGAATCTTTACTTTCCCAAAGCTACGTAAATCAAACGAGTGAACTTGCGAAAATAGACGCTCCTTCGCAATCTATAGAAGAGACGCCATCAGAGAGAGAGAGTCGAAAATTCAATCGTTCATATTTGTTTAATTTTACAGAGAAACATTTATCTAACATTAAATAAACTGATACATATAAAAGCGGACGAGTTCAAAATAATAGATAGCTTTAAACAAGGTGCTGACGACTGAAATATATGTGCTACAGATATAGTATAATAAGTATTTACGAACAGAAACATAAATTGTAAATTTAAAATCTTTCTACAGTAAACTGTCAACATTGTCTCATTGGATGCATCAGGAAATACGATCTATGCAAAAAACATGCCAAAATTTGCCTGTTCTCTGGTCCAGTCTGTCAATATTTTTTCCCGTATTTCAAATATTTTTAGTTAACTTTTTCTGCAGCGATTCTTGGACTCCATTTCTGAAGATATACAGCATTGAAGCCAAAAATCATAGAGTGTTACACAGCAGGATGACTGCGTTTGAGGAAATCGATCATATTGCTCAGTTGTCTCTCATGAATCAAAGTGTCGCTCGATGCATTCCTTCAGCTCGTGGTAGCAATAGTTCTCGTTAATATTGTCCCGTAAAATTGTTTGGCATTTCCCACACTTACATCTAGTTTTATTGAAATAAAATAATTAAGTTCAGTTAAATATTTTTTGTCATCATTCAAAGCATAAAAACAATAGAAACTTCTGCAGGCGCTAAGCTAATATTTTCGCCGATTTCAAATATACCTTAAATAAATGGTTTCGTGAGATGGCGACCTCGATAGAAATCAAATAGTTCCAAGACCACGACTTACCTTCACCCACTTTTGCGGACCATTAATATACGCCTTTTACTAATTCTTCTCATTTATTGACCGCCTTTCGATTTTTTTTTCCTCCCCGAAGGCAAGAGTTGCTTATTGATTTACAGGTTTTACAAGTTTTAAGATTTACAAGTTTTAAGATTTACAAGTATTAAGATGTATATCTTGCTTGTTGCAGCTTGGATCGGCTTTGCTGGTTTGACTTGTTTCTGTAGAGTTTGCCCAAAGGCCGGTTTAACCCGAAGGTCGGTTTTGCCCGAATCGAAGGCCGGCTTTGCCCGAAGGCTGGTTTCGCCCGAAGGCTGAGTTTGCCCGAAGGCTAAGTTTGCCCGAGGGCTGAGTTTGCCCGAAGGCTGAGCTTTTCCGAAGGCTGAGCTTGCCCGAAGGCTGAGTTTGCCCGAAAGCTGAGTTTGCCCAAAGGCTGAGTTTGCCCGAAGGTTAGTTGTGCCCGAAGGCTGGTTGTACCGAGTTTGCCCGAGGGCTGACTTGTGCAATCTTCAAATAAACGAATTGAATTTATATATATCCGGAGATATATATAAAAGGTATAAAAGGTAAAAAGTGAAAAAGCTATCCGTTTCCCGGGGACAAAGAGCTAGCCACCCCCTCCCCGAAAAATCGAAAAAACCCACTCCCATGCAGGGTTCGAAAAGTAGGTAACAAACCTCTCCCCTCCCCCCTTGACAGAAACTGGGCAGGACCGGGTTCCAAAGTCCTGTGATCGCTCCCCGAGCACTCAAGGCCACCGATCAAGTGGGAACCCTCAAAGATTCCGAAGGATTCCGAGGGCCCCCGGCTCGGTTTGGATTTTTGTGTCCCATAGCATGTGGGGCACTCCACAGAGCACCAAAACACAAGCCTCAGACCCACAAATCCCGATCTACTTAGATTTTCCGAGTATACAACCGACAACAACTCGAGCAGAAATTAATTCCGCCCAGAGAAGTCTCGGAAGCATTCCCGAGAAAATACGAAGAAAGCCCATTTTACAAGATACGGCCGAAAAAGCACTCTTAGAGAATAAAATTCCCCCGAGAGTACCCCCCAGCCACACTTGAGGAAGTGTATTGGCTTAGTTCTGGCAAGGAAGCAGAGCAGTGACCCTCACTGTCATATCATCTCCTGTTGAGAGAATCAAGATCATAAGATATGCTAGGCTATTAACCAGCACGGATCGCTGTAACCCAACCAAAAGGCCCAGATGGTGTAAAAATATCCGTTCGTAAGAACAGAGAATATCTTTATTAGCAATAAAAATTTTACAAAATGTATCGTTTGCCGATATTTCTCCCAGTCCCCATACTTGCAGAGAAGTGATCTTGATGAAGGACACAAGGTCCTTGTATCTAGCAGCCGTAACTCCCAATGCGGATCTAATGTTGTAGGTCTCTTTAAACCTCAGTCACCACATTATAGATGTGGGACCTAGTTGCTGCGATGTTGGCACAACGTAGTCAACGGAGATACTCTTCACATACCGTCCAGAGAAAAAGGTTATGCCCAGTTTCGGTGAATTTTGTGTTAATCCAGGGTTAAGTTAATTAGGGTACTGAGGAACCGGGTGCATGTGGAAATACGTTTTCTTTTAAAAAGAATTGATAAGGACTGTAAAATAAATGACTCCACAGGTACTGCCCCAAGTGGAGCTCACACCGAGCCATGGACTTTCGTTGTTGTTCAGGATAAAACTCTAAAAGCGAAAATACGAGAATTGGTGGAGGAGGAGGAGAGATGGAACTACGCTAAGAGAATGGGAGAGAAATGGGTTCGAGATTTGGAACAATTCAAAACGAACTGGATAAAACCGTATTTGGAGAATGCACCGTATTTGATTCTTGTCTTCAAACAGATTTACAGTGTAGATGAAGCCGGTGAGAAGAAAACCCATTACTACAACGAAATGAGTGTTTGTATTGCAACAGGGATTATGCTGGCCGCCATTCAGGTAAGTAATGGATCAAGAACATGAACACAGTGCGCAAATACCGTAAATGCGAAAAATAAGCCCCGGAGGTTAATTTTGACAGTCAAAAAGCTTTTTTGCTGTTTTTCTGGAGGGGGCTTAATGGGTTTCAAGGAATTGAAATTCTTTAGTAGGTACCCTGCTCACAATCGGTTTCATACTGATTTTGTCTGTTTTTCAAAGTGCTTGCAGTTGTTGATATTACGGACATTGCAATAATGATTTTACAAATAACCATAAAGCATTTTACGTACAAACAGATAGACCCTCTCGAAAAATGGCGGCGATTTTAATATTGTTTTCTCTGTATTTAAAAAAGTATTATATCCACAAGTGTTCGTAACATATCCTGTCGAGTCTCGACACGACTTACAATTGTCCAAAACTTTCAAGCCAATAAAAGACCCTATTGAAAAATGGCGGCGATTTCAGTAATATTCCTTTCTCTACATTCAAATTAACCCTACTAGCCTCGTCCTTGTGTTAAACTTTCAAAAGAATATGTTACTCTAAACGAGGCTGGTAAGACTAATTTAAATGTAGACAAAAGAATATTAAAATTGCCGCCATTTTTCGATAGGGTCTATATCGTGCTTTAATTTGTGGAATATATAAACAGATAAACAACGCAATGTCAGGAAATGCATGAACAAATTTGACTGCCTTGTCAACTAATGCTGTGTACTCAAGATCTTAAACAAGCATTGATGTACAGTCTGATTCTCTTCGAGCTAAAGTGTTTTACTAATTAGCTTGGTATTCTTGTTTATATGCAAATCGCTTCAACTTAGCCGGTTAAAAAACCGCTTTTTATCATTAATTATGTAACCTTGAAAATGGCGCGAGATGCACCGAAAGGTCGGTTTTTGTCACTTATATTTCGTGTTATATTGGCATAGCATATCTTTAATAGAGCATGGCCAAACCATGTTAAAAAAAGCACGGCATAATAGATCTGAAGACCTTTTAGAGAATTTCATTAGCTTTCCAGTGATAAATAGGTTTAGGGGTATCCGATGCATAGTATTTTAGTAGAGGTTTCGGATTGATAAGTGAAAACATCTCCCAAACTGTGCCGTAACCTTAGAGAAGATGACAAACTTTTGACCTCGAGTGAGACGCGACTTTCCTTATTCGGAATGGTTTTGACCTAATACACATCAGTTGCACGAGAGACGAGTTTTGTTAAGCTATGGTCACCCTGTGCTCCTACCTCGCCCCCCTTCCCCATGTTTGGTTAAGTTTTTCCCTGTTTATTCATAACTAGAATGTGTCCTGCCGTAAATAAACACCAAGTCAGATACTTGCGTTTTTACAAAATCATCCTTTTGTTGCAGAACGCTGGCTTGGTAACCGTTACCAGCACCCCAATGAATGCCGGTCCAAGGTTGCGGGATTTGCTTGGGAGGCCTGTGAACGAAAAGCTCATTCTTCTCTTACCTGTTGGGTACCCAGCCAAGGACGCCATGATCCCTGATCTCAAGAGAAAACCGCTGGACGACATTTTGGTATTAAAATAGTACAGTTCGATGAAAGTGCCAGCTGATCATAATTATTAGAACGTGTGATTTTAAATTAAAATTGGGGCATTTTTAAAAATAATATTACAAATACAAGGATTTTTGACAACAACAGCATTTTATTCAACCATTTGCTTTTTACAGAAATATTTATGCACTTTTGACGTTTCTAAGGAGTGCGTAAAATCAAGTGACAAAAATATTTGGCCCAAGGGGGTGGAGCTTTTAATTTGATACTAGTCTGTCAAATTCCCCACCTTGGCTTGGAGGGGGGAGGGTGGGGGTTTCAGTTGCAGTGCATGAAAAGGAAAACGCGTTTGGAGGTCGGTAAAGAAAATCCATCATATCGCTGTGGGAATTCGAAAAAATCTCAAGTTCGGAAGCATCGTCGTGCAAAAAAACACATCAAACAACCAATCGTGATTCTGTTTTAACAGAAAATATTTTAGCAGTTAACACTTTATTAAAAATTACAAAAGGAACGAAAGATAAATGTATATTAAAAAGACTGAAACCTTCATTAACCTAGTAATCTATTTTTATAAAAATTGGGAATTGTAAGTTTGCTTGGAAATTCGAAAACTTGAATTTCTTTTAAGAACAAAGTGTAAGCTTTATTTTGACGAAATTTCTGTAAAGTACAAGTCCAATCTATTTTACTAAATGGTAAATAAATCTATATTTATGTCTATTTCAAACATAAAAAGGGTTTGTGACCACATTATATTTACAATCAGGTTGTAGAACATTATTCAGAGTAAAACCTCGTCCCATCCGTAAAACATTTCCTACCAGTGGACTTAAAATTATATCACTCAGCGATTCAATAACGCTGCCACAAAAACAAATTTCACAGATAGCTATTCCTGGAATATATAACAAGTTGAAATTCCATAAAACAATTTTTGGTCAACGCTGCTGACGGGAGGTGCTTGCTGGCTCACTTAGTTGACTTGACAGTCCGAGATCGTAGCGTTCGTGTGATGAGGTCTTTGTTGTTGATCCGTCTCGGGGTGACGCTTTCCATTTTCTGTTGTTAGAACAGGAATGAAAAATAATTAAAACCAAATGACTTGTTATACTACCATCATGAAACTTATCAGGATTACCAACATCATCACCATCGCAATGACAACTGCTTTCATGATCATTATCATCAAAATTTATCAGCATGGTCATCAGCCCCATCATCATGATTGTCGACATCTCATTCAGTTATCAATATAATCATCATACTCATAACCACTGATACATCATAATCATCGATAGCACTATATCATTGTCCATTACACCAACATCACTATCATCGTCGTCATCATCATCATCATTGTCGTCATCATCACCATAATCATCAGAACCATCAATTATCATCTTTATCAGTAATCAATACCATCATATGAACTATCTTCAGCACCATCAACACCATCTTTACCCATAGTGATAAAAACGTCCTAACAAATAATTTGAAAGATAAACGGTTACACTGGAAAGAGCGGTAACAACGAATTGAAACAGAATATAAATCAAAACTTAGTTTACCATATTAGGCGAGGCGGCAAATTGTTCCGACGCTGCTAACTGCAGCAACTTCCTTCTTCCTTTCTTAGTTGTTGATGGTTTTGCTGCAGGAGTGCTCTCCTGATGCTTGGGGGTGTGGGGCTTGGAGTGCATCAACTTCTTTGCTGTGTTTGTAACAGACGGTTGTTCGTTAAGGTAGGACCCAGTATTACCTGTCAGCACAAGTCGAGTTTAGTCGGGGACTAGGGAGTAATGTTTCAACATACTTTTGACGATAACCATCTTTATCATATCATTTCAAAAATTTTCACATTCATTACTATCTTCCTCGTTATCTGCTTCCATAGTATTCTTTGAGCTGGGAATCTATAACTATATAATAATGGCTTCTTTGTGTGATCACTTGTTTGGTTACGCGAAATCTTGACAGCAATGATCAGGACATTTTCAAAGCCTTGTGTCATGAGTAGTATAGCAGGTAGGAGATTAACCTCTTTTTAAGGGTGGAATCTCGTTAAAGTTACAAAAAATTATCTGAGGATGATATCATATCTCATGAATAAAATGAGGTACACATTATTTTTGTGTTCCTAGCTTTGTGAAAAAACTGCAAAAACAACTTATTCTCAGACTCTTGCAAGATATGATGCTTTACCTGAGTTCTCCATAAGCTCGCCAAGCTTTCCCATAAACCGTACTTTTTTCACACTGCCCAGCTCGTTTCCTTTCTGTTGTACAAAAGGATAAACTAGAATTACGGCGCTTTCTGTTACTTACTAACGGCTCTCTCTGTAACCATTAGATAAAAAGTAAAGAAAAGCATTTTGTTTTAACAGGACTAACAATAAACTCTTACAATTGGTGACAACGCCAATCTGCTTGGTGACTTCGGTTGCTGTGAGCGAGTTCGCCTGCTTCTTCTCCTGGATTCGTAAAAGATAAACTAAGCAATTGTTGACACATGTTATATCGACATAAACGACCCATAATGGTTTGAACTGAAAAACGGTTGGGCACGCATTTACACGTTCGTATCAGTGAATCTTTTCTGACGTCATTGTTTACATCCTGCTTCATTAGCATACAACTTAAGGGAAAAAAGAACCAGAATAAAAGAGAATAGGCCTTTTGCAGTTGGGGGTCACGTGACCAAACCTACCTTAAATTAATTCGCTATGACAAAATGATGTTCAGAAATGGAAAGAGCAGGTTAAAATTAGTTAGAAGGCATAGTTTCAAGTCTCATCGTTAAGTACTTAAAAAATGACAGCGAATTTAAAATCAGACTTTTTCTAAGGAAATGTATGTGAATATGGTACTGGAGAGCAAGGCTTGCTCTCCAGTCATACAAAGCCTTACAAAATATCCTATTTTCTGTTGCTTGCCATTTCTTACATATTTGAAGTCAATAGCTGAAACTTTGCAATTTTACTAATGTCAACCTGCTCTTTCCATTTTCGGATGTCATTTTGTCATAGCTTATTGATTTAAGGTAGTTGAGGTCACGTGACCCCCAGCTGCAAAAGGCCTATTGAGTTTAAAACCTGTGAACGGCAAAGAAAGTGAGGTTAGCGATTAAAATTTGGTTCTCTACATGCAGTTTCAAAGAAGATATCGTTGTTTAAAAAAACGCAAAACCACTGAGTAGTCAAACCGTTAATAAGTTCTTACGTTCTCTATAAAATTTCCAATACTTAAAAATGCATCAAACGAACAATATTTAACATGTATATCGCTCTCATTTTTTCAGAAGAGGTTTATTTTGGAAAGCCTTTTAATATTTAGTACTTCTCAATTTGTATTTCAGTTAGAAAGAGAGATAATGACGTAAACAAAGATTTAGACACCTATATTGCTAGAAGACAGGTTTTAAAGTTTACAGCTCCAGAAAACCTTTTGAATCTCCCTTTTCTTTACTCAAAACACGCAAGGTTTGAATTCAAAATTGTCTCAAAGATCTCGCGAACAAACGACGGCAGCTGCTTTCATATAAACACGACAGCAATAGGTTAATCTTTTCTGACGTCATTGTTTACATCTTGCTTCATTAGCATACAACTTTAGGTAAGAAAGAACAAAAATAAAAAGGAATTGAGTTTAAAACTTGAGAAAGGTAAATAAATTGTTGTTAGCGTCCAAAATTGGTTCTGTACAAGCAGTTTCAAAGAACATATAGGTGTCCGAAAAAACGCAAAAACAACTGGGCGGCAAAACCGTTAATGAGTTCTTACATTCTTTGTAAAATTTCCAATATTTAAAACCGCATCAGGTTTCATTTTTTTCAGAAGAGGCTTATTTGGAAAGTTCTT
>JAOCNB020130004.1:0-10727 GCA_026546465.2 Palythoa caribaeorum | reverse complement strand
CAAATTTAAATTCCATAATATTTATAAATATGTTCTATTTCTTTTGTTGTTTCATTTTCTAGTTATTTTTTTTAGGTTTTTTGGCTCAAATTAACTGAGTTCCGTAAGTTCTGTTCAACTTCAGCTCTGTGTGCAAAGACAAGCGAAATGACGCAGTTCTAAGGTTGAGTGGTATCGTCATTTAAACATCCCACCTCTCACTAATAAACTATTACTAACACGGAATATGGAAGAAACTTCAATATGAATGCTAAAGTATTTAATTTGACTTGGATTTATTCCTATAGTTACAGTTTACTGCGGATTTAACCTCTCACTACGTTTTTTTTACAGCTGTGGCATGTTGCTAATATAAAACGGGGGACAAAAATGTTTCGTTAGAAATATTGCACAGCCAACACCCGATGCCAAATTTTATATCACGCAACTCTCCTTGCTATAAATATAATAGTTTCATCTTGCCAACAATATTTCGGGTCCTATGAATGTATTTATTATTTATAATCATCATCATCATTATTATTATTATTAATTTAAACGATCTTGTCACAATGCCGATATACAAAAGGGGAAAAGATAAGCATATACAATTATGGTTACACTGCCAGACTTACAAGTTTCATCTGTTGCACCTTTCGCACGATCTTGACCATGGTCACTCTTCGTTCTTGACGCATTTGAAAATGTTATGTAGTGGGCCAAAAAAACGCAGCTCGCATCATGATCAGCGCTCCTTAAGATTTTATACTGCCTTTCAAAAGGCGCCATCTTTTTAGAAGAGCAGTGATATTGTTTTGACATCCACTCAGGAGTAATAAGATGCTTTTTCCTTTAAATTCACCACATTCACCTGCATCGCGATAAAAAATGAAGCCCTTGTCTCCCCGGGTAAGGGGAGGAGTACTTTGGGGTGAAAAGGATATGGATGCTCGTCGGGTAATTTAAAAAAAAAACTAAAGAATACCACCAAGGTGTGAACATTTTTGACCCTAAGACACCTAATAGCATAGATTTCAAAAAAGGCAGGAAGAAATCGAAGAAAAAACACAGATCATAACAAAATATGGAAAATATTAAAACAATTTACTTTTAATTTTCAAAATTAGCGCATGTACATTAATGACCATTAATTCAATGTAGTTTTGAAAATAATCCTGATTTTAAGCTTAATTATCGTTTCTGTTTTTTCCACTGAAAGCAGTTTAACAAGATTACATACATTTTGCTCAAAGATTAGTATAGCTATTTGCAATTTTCCTTGATCATTTAGAGTATTTTCACACAGCCCCAACAGACACCAAAAACAAAAGATGGAACACAGCCAGGTTAGCGTACCACACAAAATATATTATTAAAATTTTCCTTGTTGAAGGTACACCAATATGGCTGCTTTAACTTCAGAAGAATACTTTTTTCATACCACAAGTCATATAATCTTTCCTTTCTTTATCTGGAATGGTTGTTATCAACCCACATAATTTAGACAGAACAAATTTCCCCATCCCTTGGTTTTTAGGTGTTGCTGTGAAAATTGCCAGGAAATACAGACAAATGCAGAATGTGTTTGTTGTCAAGAGATCCAGCAAATTATCGATAAAAGTCATGAAGCTGATGCAGTACCAACATGTATACCCGTCACCCTGGGTTCAAAACTAGGCATTTACACAAGTTACTCGGCAACTTTTTGGCAACTTTTGCCCTTTCGAGCAACTTTTTAGCAACTTTTGGTTTCGAGCAACTTTTCGGCAACTTCATTTAATCCGAGAAAACACATCCTTCTTTAGTGACAAAAAGCTCCTTTTTCGCATTTCTTCTCTAAGAAAAAGGAATAAATATAACTGTTAGCTCATAAACCAGGCTCTATACTGCTGCATGAGAGTGCTGACCGAGAGAACTTTGGGTTACCTGTGTGTTTCCAGTATGCTATATGGTCAGCGGTCAATCACAATCTCAAAATGGCGGCTCGTGATAGTTCAAGCGAAGAAGTAGATTCCAGTTCGGAAGACTCTGCTACTACTACTAGTGAAGACCCGATTAGCGTAGCAAAAGCACGTGGAGCAGATTTGAAAGAGCCCGAGAAGGCTGCGATTGCGAGGACGAGAAAAATTCAGAGAAATAAGGCAGGCGGAAAGAAAACTGTTCGCGGGCAGAAGGATCCTAAAGTGAGTGCTTATCAACGAGTGAGGGAAAATCAGAATGAATACCTTAGCATCACAAGTAAAAACATGCTGAGGTGCGATGCTTGCAAAGAGACTCTTAGTAAAAAGAAAAGTACTGTTCGGAAGCACATAAACTCAGTGAAACACAATGATGCCAAGAGAGCTATACAAAATAGCAAGAAGAGGGACCAATCACTTCTGAAATTTCTGCGAACGAATGATGAGAAAGATAACCCTAAAGGCGAGACACTGCCAGAAGATATGAGACTTTTTAGATTTGATCTAGTTGAAACGTTCTTATCAGCAGGAATACCTCTGTCCAAAATTGATCTCCTTCGTCCGTTTTTAGAGAAATATGGGCATCGGTTGACAGCACATGGCCATTTATCACAACTCATACCGTCAATCATAGAGAAAGAGAAAGAAACTCTAAAAACTGAACTTGAACAAGTAGATGGTTGCTCAGTCATTTTTGACGGGAGTACAAGGCTAGGCGAGGCCCTTGCAATTGTGGTGCGTTTTGTTGATGGTGAGTGGAATGTGCAGCAGCGCCTAATAAAACTCCAAGTCTTGGCTAAGAGTTTAAAAGCAGACGAACTTGCTCAATGCCTGATACAATCTCTGGCTGTTGAATACACAATACGCCCTGGTATTCTCCTTGCAGCCATGAAAGATGGAGCTGCCGTCAATCATGCTGCTTTGGAGCAGGTTAAGTTCTTTTTCCCTCATGTTCAAGAGATTACGTGTTTCTCACACACTATTGACAATGTTGGAAAGCACTTTGAGTTCCGCATCTTAGATCGATTCTCCCAATTATGGGTATCCATGTTCTCCCACAGTGCAGCAGTACGGTTAGCTTGGAAGACAAGAACAGGAACAGCTATGAAAACATATAGCAAAACAAGATGGTGGAGCAAGTGGGAAGTGATGAAGCAGGTACTAGAGTACTTTGGGGACGTTGTACCCTTTTTAAGGGAGATTGAGCAAGATGATCTTGCTCCTGCCACAAGGGGACAACTCTTGAACATCTTCAGAAATGCAGCTGATGCTAAAGACCTCGAGTTGGAGCTAGCAGCACTGGTTGATGGAGGGTCACACTTTGTCGCAGCTACCTACTATCTAGAAGGGGATGGGCCTCTTATATTCAGTTGCTATGGGCGCCTGGCTACTGTGGCAAATGCAGTGGCAGTTGATGCATATCCCAACGTCGAGGCAGTGGCCCGCCGGCAAGCTAATGGAAACCTGGCTGTGTTCAATCAGCTTGTGGCAAGAACAAAGGCATGTATAACTCCTGGGCTTCATTTCTTCCAACAGAAGTTTAGCCAAGAGTTTCATGACCTTGTTCGTGCTTTTAAAAGTGCAAGACTATGCTGCCCAGTCCAAGTACAGCATCTACGCCCAAATGCTGCATCTGTGGAAGAGCTGCGGAAGTTCAAATTCCTCAATACAGATGCCACTATTCGTGGCTTAGTTAATGAGCTTCCTCGTTACCTTGCAGTTGCTGATGGCACTGTGATTGAGGAAGAAAATGAGAAGGTACGGTGGTGGGCGAGGCATGCACATGCCCTTCCCAATTGGTCTGGTGTTGTCAAGCAGTTACTTCTAGTGCAGCCAAGTTCTGCTTCAGCTGAACGGGTATTCAGCCTCATGAAGCATTTTTTTACCCACCGACAAGAGAATGCACTTGAGGAAACAGTAGAAGCTTCTGTCATGTTGTGCTACAATGGCAACCAGAGAAAGAAGTTCCAGCAGTGATTCATCATGGTGAACAAAATGCGAGAATGACAGTCATCAAGTTTGTACATATTTTTTAATGTTTTGTTTGTTTGTTGATAATGGAAACAGACATTATGCAAGTTGAACATCACTGAATGTTAAATAGCATAATTTTTCTTGAAAGTGAATAACTGATATTTGAAACAGACATGCCATAAACTGATGTAGAATGAAAAACAGAAGTGGAGAGACTGAAATATCATCACTGTATGAATTATTTATTGATAAATGATACAAGATTTACCTTAATTGGTTGTAGATATAGATTTTTTTTTATTAGAGAAAAAAGCAACTTTCGAGCAACTTTTTCTTAAAATGAGCAACTTTCAGGCAACTTTTGAACATTTTTGGAGCAACTTCTGAGAGAATTCTGAGCAACTTGTGTAAATGCCCAGGAGTCACTTCATTCAGAGCTGGATAAAAACACTGTAAACGAACGAAGGGCTTTCCCCCGAGCTTACGTCCTATTGTTGAGGACCCTCGGGGGCGTTCAACAACAGTGAATGCAAATTCGTAATTTGAATCGTGATAAAGATTTCAAAGTTTGTATATTTTTTTTATTGTCCTCTGATGAAGAACTAGCAGATGTCAGTTCGAAAATTCGGGAAACTTTTTGAAACGTTTTAAAAGATCGTTAGTGTTTTAAAGCTTTTAAAATTTTTGTCTGATCAGATATATATTTTTTATCTTAATTATGAACACTGATCGCACAAATGTTAATGTATTAATGGAATTTCTTTTTAAAATTTACTGCTTGCAGTGTTGGAGCTCTAAATCTTTGAAAATTTGTTTTACCATTAACAAGTTTAATCAGCACATACATGTATTGGGGTGTTTATAAAACTAAGACTTACAAAAACAAAATTCCAAGACCTTAAGACCCCAGAAACGTCAAAACAAACATTCTGGAATTTCAAAACTAAGATCCCCCAATTTTTCGTTTTGTATTTTTATTTTTCTTGTATAACGTTTTTATTATAAATTACTGTTCTTTTTTTCTCTTTCAAAATTTATGATATTGAGTTAACCACCAACACAAAGAAGACACCTTGAGCCCAATTTGACAAAAATCATTAAAACAAAATACAGTTAACTGGGCTGGAGACAGTTAATGCCCTGGCTCAGTCAAATATGGCAGTAAAATTATCCAATGAAAACCGACAGGGTTTGAAAATGTCAGGATATGAAATTTACGTTGCGTGCAATTAACCATTTATTTTTCGCTTCAGATAAACTTTGGGGGTCTTAGTTTTAAAGTTCAAGGGTTTTAGTTTTTAAGTTTTTGGGGTCTTGGGGTCCTTCGGTCATTCTTTTGTAGGTCTTAGTTTCATAGACACTCCATGTATTGTATAAAAATTCAATTTAAGTAATGTATTTTAATCCATTTGTATAAACTATGTATTTAAGAGTTCTTATAATGTTTATAATGTTTAGATAATGGGATAACGTATTCATTTTTGTGTTTCAGGTTATGTTTTTTTTTTAAAACAAACCTGACAACAGAAGAATTCGAAAGTGACACCTTTGTTGACAAGTTTCAAAGCTTGAGTGACATATGCCTATCCATCGAGGCTTACAATGGGGCCCACTTCAATTTAGATGACCCAAGAGCTGCAGAGTCTGTAAGCCACTATCAAAAATCATGTGCACCTTATTCAAAAGAGATTACCCCTTCCAGAGGATACAAAAGAAAGTTCTACTTGTGAATCATCATTTGACAAACAAGAAGCATCGACATCCAATAAACAAGATGCATCAACATCTGACAAAGAAGATATACATAGACATCTAAAAAACAAGAAGCATGGACAAATGACAATCAAAAAATGTCAATATCAGACAAACAGTAAGAATCGCACTAAATTCCTAACGTGCTCGCAGTTGAATACATGTTATTTTTGAAATGTTGAATACATTCTTAAGACATACTTTAAGGATAATGTAGTATAATAAATCAGTTTTGTTGATAAATATAAAACTGTGCTTGAATGACTGTAATTTTGGAGGGATGCTGTGAAACACATGATAAACCAGTTGGAGAGGTACAAGTAATACCACACATAATATTTGCACACAAAATATTTACTGCTTGGATGTTAATGTAATTATTCACTAAAATCCCAAAACTTGTCCCAGTAAAGGCATACATTATAACCACACAACTTGCCTAATAAATTCAAAACAAACACTTATAACTCTGAAGTTTGTTGTTGCTTTATTAAAATACGCCCATAAATTATTTAACAATCTTATCTTTGTTTTTTCTCTTTGAAATAAAAAAAAATCCTTTAGCTATAACTGCTATAGCTTTCAAAATATTTGAAGTTTTGAACATGTTGAAACAAAACCAACATTAAAATTTCAAGTAACCATTACAAATGTCTTGTTTGGTACATTGCACAAGGCGCCACTTATTTATTTGTAGATGTAATTATAATATAGCATATTTAGATATCTTATTGAACTTTATCAAAAACAAAAACAAACATATATAAATATGCGGGTTTCAATATAGATAACTTCTTCGAAAGACTATAAAATAATTATATGCTTGCAAAATTAGTAAATGAGGAATAAAGGATAAAATTTAAAAAAAAATTGTTTGAAGTTTTTGCACCCAAGCTTCTAGCTTGCTTATTAACATAAATCTTGTAGTTTTGGCGTTTCTCCAGTTTCCACAGAGGGTCTTCAGGTTTTCCTAAAGGAGGATTTTACCACCTTCCCAGAATCCCTTTTGCTACTTTGCCTCGCTCTTGAGCACAACGGTCATTTCACGATGGGCGCGATTGAGGAAGGAATGCTGCGCCGTGATATTTTCGAAAGAAACGAACTTATACACTTGCAATGTCTTGATTTAAGCTACATTTTAAATTTAACAGTACCAAGTTTGCCGTTTTTATCACTGAATTGTGTCTTCGGGCATTTTAGTTTCATTTCAAAGCTCTGGGACAGACGTATGGTGGTTTTCCCACGCAGCCCTCGGCTTCCTGAGAAATTGAAAGGGGTGAAATCACCCTGCGTTTTACTCGTAAAATCCAGTGTAAAGTTCGAAGTAAGTATGAAAATTTCAGTTTTCTTACTTAATTCAAATTTGTAAAGCTAAGATCGAATCTAAATATTGTCAACCATAAAATTTTGCAGTTTAAAAAGGATGAGTATGAAGATGAAGACGAAGCCGACCGTGGGGTCAGCATTATCTGGGATTTTGATGTTGATGTGGTTCTGTCTTCTGCCATGTCAGTTCCACCAAGAGCACTTAGTCTCTCTGATGAATTGTAATTGTTCCACATATCCTCGTGTTTTAAATGTTGTTTTGAAAGCAGACAAAGCACAACCGACTCAGACAAGCAATACAATGATTTACAATGAAGTTATAATGTTGAAAGGCAGCAGTTACCACAGGATTTTCTACTCAAGGGAAAACTCCTTTGAAACTTTGATTCACCAAACAACCCTTGAACAAAAGAGATGAGAACGCAATTGTTGTCGAAGCGCTTCTCGATGGCTGGAAACTAGTTGGATATAGCTTGATAAAGTATATTATTAACATATTCCATTTATTGGCGATTTTAAGTTCTTTGCAAAACTTCACGTTACGAAGATTGGAAGGTGGCAGAAAGACAATAAAGGTTATCATTACAACAACATGTAAGTTTCAGTTAGTATAAGGAATAATTTTTTTGTAATATGCTATGGATATAGCATCGGCTGTTAATTACAATTTCTCTATATTATTTATTTACAATTTAACTTTGGTTATGGTGCATAAACAGTCTCACATGCTACGAAGGCAAAGGCGTAGTTGTTGATGTTGCTTTGGCCCAATGTTAGAATGATCTTTGGTGTTTTAAGGAGTAAGTATAAAATGTGAAATAGAAAGTTCAATAATGGCCAATAGCAATAGTTTCATTTTGTATCCTTTTAATAAATAATAAAAATATTCTATTCTATGCCTTAACTCAATGGGGGTACCATATTTGAAGCATAAAATATTTTCATTTACTAGGTCAGTTGAAACTTTGGAATGATTGAGAAAAAATGTAGGATATAATTATTTTAATCCTTAACCTACTAAACTCAGTTTCAGATAAACCATTTCTTTCTTGTAAAGTGATCATTCATTTCGTTTGTCTCAAAAACAACACTGTTTTTTTATCATAACCTTTTTATAAGTACGTCAGGCTGAAAATCGGCCAAAATTTAAGAACATGCTAAGAACACTCCCGAGACTGAGGAATGGCCGAGAACTTTATGGCACAAAATGAAGGAATAGGCAAATAGTCAATAGTGCAACATTGTTTTTGCAACTAGAGTATAATACATGGAAATTTTACAAGAGCATTTTGCAGGAGTCATTATTTTCTCTTTTTCTCTATCTACTTGTATATCAAATATCAAAACTCGTATGTTCTTAGCCATACACATACTGTGTCCGGACAGCGCCCAGTGATCAAATTTTGTTTCATAAATTAAATACATATGGTTATATAAAGAACATTTTAAGTACATTTGAGGCGAACTATTTGGTGCATGATTACATGTAATACCTGCCTATGGTTGTGTTTTCAGCCTGTTGAACAGGAGGTTCCATATAAGAGGGGCATCAGAAAAAGTCGTGCATTATGAAATCCAGAAATTGGCAATTTTTGCAAGTGTGATAAACCTCGGAATCTAGGGGACTTGGCAGGAAAAGGGTTTGAACATAGGAGATAATAACAACAAATAGGGAGACTGGGACGGTCCTAATGGCGAGCGGCTAGGACTTTTTTAGCTCCGCGGATGGCATCCTTTTAGTCGACACAAAACCTTATATATTCAATGGGTAAGAAAAGAAAATCTAAAGCTGGTACAAATAATAGCTCTACAAGCAAAGATAGCGAGTCACAAGAACATAAAATCCAAAAAATTGCAACCGACAAAATGGATACCGCCATTATCGACAGATTAGATCAACTGTCCACCCAAACAAGTGATGGTTTCAGGCAAATCCACGAAGACTTTAACACATTTAAACTAGAAATCAAATCAGAAATTGTTGCCATAAAAACGGTAATTAGAGATTTGGAAAAAGCAACGGAATATACCCAGCAAGATGTCGAAGACTTGAAGAAGAAGAACGACGAGCAGATAGAAGAGAAAACTATACTTGTACAAAGAATTGAAGAACTAGAGGAGCAGGTTCAAAGTATAACCAAAGAACTAAAGCAAGAAAGAGAGAACTTAATAAATCTTGAGCAATACACCCGGAAAGAAAACTTGATTTTTAACCAAATTCCAGAAAGCGACGATGAAAACTGTAAAGATAAAATTAAAAACATTTTGGAGAACATGGGAATCATTTCAAATGAAATAAAATTTCACGCTGTACACCGTATTGGGAAAAAAAGACAGGGTACATTTGTAAGGCCAATTATTGCACGCTTCGTTTCAAGAGAAGACCGAGACCTCGTATTCTACAAAAAGAAAGAAATAAAAAGAGCAAACCCTAACGCCTATATCACCCAGGACTATGCACGGGCGATCAAAGAAGAAAGGAAAATTTTAATAAAAGCGATGAAAAATGGACGCATCCAAGGTCTAACAAACATTAAAGTACTGGACAGATTCTTGTATGTGGGAAATGAAAAATTCACTTCCAAGAATTTACCATCTTATCTAGAAGATGAGGAATAAGCACCGAAGAACTACAGAAAAGGGAAGTAAACTGTTACCTTGTTGCTTTTTTTAAAATGTGTATTTAAATATATAAATATATATTACTCTTTACCCGCTTATTCAAACACATATGCAACTTTGAATCTGCTCTTTATAATGAATATGTCTAACTTTAAATATAAAAAAAGACCATATGCCCATCTTGTTACTTTTATATAATTTGCCTGCGGACTAAAAAACTATAAACTATGGATGTCTTATATGAAAAACTATGGACGTCTAAAAAGCCAGTCTCAAATATTGTTTTTATTTTCACCTTTTTGTTTGTCGAAAACATTAAAATTAGGTTTAGCATAGGACCATTTCTGTATTCTCTCAAGGGAGAACTTTTGCAAAAGGATGTAAAGAATGCGACGTTTGCACACATTAGTTTAAAACAACACAAAGCAAATGGATTTAACGATATGCTCCATTAACGTTAGGGGAATTGGAGACGATGCAAAGAGGAGAGAAATGTTTAACTGGCTTAGGGCTAAACAACTTTCAATTTGCATGATTCAAGAAGCGCATTGTACTGAGGACAAAAGCCATGTATGGAAGGCCGAATGGGGATACCAGGCAATTTTTAGCTCTTGTACTAGCGCGAGAGCAGGAGTTGGAATACTTTTTAACAACAATTTTAACCTAAAATTACTTAAAACATTCACTGACCCGGGAGGACGTTTTATTATTATAGACATAGAAGTAGATGAGCGAAAAATCACTCTTGCTAATATATATGCCCCGAATGATGACAACCCTTGTTTTTTTAAGAAGGTTTATGACCAACTATTAGACTTCAACTGTGAAGAAATTATAATTGGAGGTGATTTTAACTTAGTATTTGATATTGAAAAAGATAAAAGTGGCGGCCAACCTAAAACTCACAAGAATTCCTTGAAGACGGTCAAAAATATATGTGAACAATTAGATCTTACTGATATTTGGAGAACAATTAACCCAGATGTCAAAAGATTTACATGGCGCCAAAAGAGCCCAAAAATTCAATGTAGATTAGATTTCTTTTTAGTGAGTCAGAGTCTTGTCACGAACGTAAACAAAGCTGACATTAAACCCGGCTATAAAACAGATCATTCC
>JAOCNB020129919.1:0-10728 GCA_026546465.2 Palythoa caribaeorum | reverse complement strand
ATCTATTTGTTTTATATAATAAAAAATTAAAAACTTTATAATGGTGACGTCAAGCGTGCGTCTGTCCTCTAATAGATCATGGGCGAGAACCAATCAAAATGGCAGAATAACTTGCGTTATTACATAACACCTCATATCCAACGCGCTTTCGTGGAATAATTGTTAAATATTCGCATTGCATCCATCCTTTGAGTACTGTGAAAAAAAGCTACGCCGAGAATCTTGTTTATACTGTTTTATTGCTTTGATAAACTTTTGTACTACATGAATGAATGATACAGTATATGTTCAGAGGCTAAAATATACAAAAACTACGATTTTGTATTGCGATCTATATGCAAGTAGATTTCCAACTGAACTTTTTTGCCTCGCGAAAAATTGCAAACACAAAGTCCCCACATTTACCCCAGGGGCGGGGACCGCCAGTGTACCTATATTTCTCCACAATTCCCCCACCACATGGGGAAGTATTCATCTCAAAGTCGCCACATTGTCCCAGGAATGCCCGGAGTCCCCACTTGGGGAAGCCGATGACAGGTGTATAAGTCACTGCGACCAATGCGACCGTATGCAGCGTGCGTGAAACGCGGTGGTTTACGCCTAATTAAAAAAAGGTTGCTTTAGTCATTGGCCTTTGGACATTGGTCTTTTATTACTCTCGATGCATTCCGGTGTTGTAGTGTGAACTGAGAATGCTGCATGCAACCTCTTCGTTGGATGAGAGCAGTGTCGCATGATATTTGTGTCCTGGGCTAGATATAAAGCGCAAACGGAAAATAGAAGTTAATTTCCGAACTTCCTTTTGATTAAAGTTCTAGACAAATTAGGGATTTTAATCAATGATGAAGACAAAGCCGAATATAGCGGCAAAGAATAACGGTTATGTAATAATCTTACAATATTCTAAAATCTGATTGGCTTATTGTGAACTCTATTTTTCCCTAATCGTCTTGGAAAACTATCAAATAACAAAACTCTGCTATCAGCTACCTGTTATCGGCTGCCTGTTATAAGGACAGTTGAATGAGCCAATCACAAATTGAGTTTCAGGATTTCTGACCAATCAGCAATTGAACAGTCACGTTTGTGTATTTCCGTTTTTGCTTGTTCGTAATTGGAAATTAAAATAATTTTTTTCCTTGAAGATTGTAAAATAACATTGTATAAATGGACGCATATTAATGAAATGTGTTTTTATCTGCAAAGATTTCATCTTTCAGTTTAGTTTTCGAAAATTATAATTATCATAATTCTGTCTGTTACTTTCGTGATTAAACAAATAAGCCTTATTCATGATTCGGTTTGTTGATCAATCAAGCCTCGTTCGCATGTAATTCCTTCTACGCTTCATAATGACTTCACAACATTTCCGTCATGCCGGTATTCTTTTTATTTTTGTTTTTCTTTATCTTCTTCACTAACCTATTATGTTTGTACTGGTTCGTTGGTTGTCCTGGAGGTTTCGGCAGCAGTGGTGCCCTCCTCATTCAGGTACGTCCTGTACAGCGAGACACTGGCGCACTCGCAAATTAAGAAATGCCGGGTGAATCAAATTTGGCGAGGGTGCTGCGCAGGCATGAGAAATTCAAGAATCATATCGCTGGACATTTGGGAGTATTCAGTAATATCCAAGAGTCCTCTCAAAGACAGCCTTAAAAGGAGATGGCCTGGTTTCTAAATACCCTGATGCAGGCAACAACATCATCGACAACAAGAAAATTCCTTTTAGATCTGATACTATCGAAGCCCTTTTAACAGTCAAATTGTGTCAATTATTTCGTTGTTTCAATTTTCATTTCAAATTTCATAAAAAAAAACAAACGCTTACATGATGTGGTTTATAAGAAATAAAATCCGCATAGAGCACGCCCACTTATTATTTTTCTCGTCCAATGACTAAATCCTTTTACAAGCCTAAGTGGTCCATTGGAGCCGGTGTTTATCTCCGGTTTCTGTAGTGTTAAGCAGATAAGAGTCATTGAATCCACTTGGATAGGACACTAATCCATCGCAGGTTAGCCCTCAGCAGAAGCTGGTACTCATTTTACCGACCTCGGGAGGATGGAAAGCTGAGTCAACTTTGGCGGAAAAGAGAGTAACACAAATGCTCAACACTTGGCTGAGCCGGGGTTTGAACCCGGGACCTTGTCATTAGAAGGCAAAGATCTTACCACTGTACCAACCACGCCGCCTTATTCTCTGTTGAGGCAAGCAACTTTTAGCCAAAAACAAACAAGAAACAAGTAGCGTAGAAGGAGATCTTGACGGTATGCAAAGTTACTATAAAATTTGGGTTTTCCAAGTCACTGTAAATAAATAAAGAACCCTGTTGAAGGCGCACATGTAATAATTGGTCACAAATGTACTGTTATCAAATTTGCGACCTTTAGGACAGTTGCGATTTAATATTATTACATTTGTGACTTAATGTTATTAAATCTGTGACCTTTTTTTATTTGCAAGTAATAATTATCAACCGAGTGCGAGGTCTGTATGTAAAAATTAGTAAGTAATTTTGTGAGTTTTGAAGATTTTCTGATAATTAACATCCGGGAAAACGGTCTAAATACAGGTGTATACAGACCGTGGGCCGAGATTAACTTTTGACAGACCGCGCGTGAACCAATCAGAATGCAGGTAATTGCAAAGTCATATAATATTTTAAAAATGTTATTACATTGTGACCAGTTATTACATTTGTGACCAGTTATTACATTTGTGACCAGTTATTACATTTGTGCCTTCAACAGACCTGGCTTCTAGGTTGTGCCTACCGAGACCAACAAGACTTGGTATCACCAATTTTAAGAAAATTTTTGCAATGCATGAACAGTGCAAAACTATTTTGAATAAAATTTGCCGGCGTCGAAGTATCTTTTAGCAAAATCACTTATAAATATGCATTAAAACAACAGTTAGAGAGATCCTCGGTTGTTTAACATTAATTTTCTCAAACAATTTTTAAAAAATAAATTGCTTGGCGTAACCGATACATGCAAACATCAAATTTTATATTCTGATGGAGACAGGTTAAAACAATTCTTATTTAAGATCAATATAATTGTACAGCCGAGGATCGGATATTGTTTGGAATACACCCCTAAGGTATTTTGGGGGGTGGAGTTGGTTTTGCTAAATTTTACCACCCATACCCTTAAAAAAATTTCTTAGGGGTGCACTCTAGATAATTCCCGAGAATCCCTTTAACAGATCCAAATCTTGGTAATAATCAACTTTCTCGCTTGTTAACCTTTTTCGCCCAGGCGAAATTTAAATTTAAAATTTGGCCGAGAAGATCTATGAAGCATTACCTACAAAGTATTTGTAAAATCGCATTATATTTATTGTAAAATGGAGGAGTTTTATCAGTCGAGCTAGAGCTTTCACTCGCTGGAATTGACACAAATGTGGAGCTCTTATATAAATGAAAGATACACCGACACAAAGATATATTTAAGTTAAAAACGATAATTTCATATATCCTGTTTCTAAAAGTATTGCTAACAGGTCCGGAATATATATCAGTATTACTGTATATTGACTTCGCCGAGTCCATGATGAATTACAAGTTCACGCAACCAGAAAGATATTAACAACAAGTTTTGTAGAAACTAATTACACAACATTTCTTTCATACAAAATAGTTTCTTGTATATAACCAAATTAAAGAACAAAACAAAATTAAGATCTGAGACTGTCCCGCTTGCCACGCTGGGTCAGTCGTCATCTGACAGCCTTTGTTGATCCAGTCCTGAGGTTTCCGGTGCCTCAATGGAAAAGACTTCTGCAGAAAGTTCTTTAATCAGCGCAGTGCTATCAGTATCCGGAAAGTCAACCACAGGATTCATGTCCTGGTCAACCACCAGGTTGTTATCCCCTGCTAAACTTCCCTTACTATCAAAACTGGGTGACAGGTTGCCAAATGATGGAGCTAGCCCCATGTCTGGGTCTGTGACCTTGAATGAGCCCACTAACCCTGTCAGCGGTTCAGCTGATTCACGCTGTCCACTCTGAAAATGCGAGCCATAAACAGGCTGCAGTGTAGGGCCGCCATTTGTTTCCGAGGAAGACTCACTAGAATCATCATCGGAAGAGTCACCAGACGATGACGCATTTTCATTAGCTTCTGAGTCGTCATTCTCTTCCTCACCCTCTTCATCCTCCTCCTCCTCCTCTCCATTCTCATCTCTTTGCTCGCTTCCACTCTCTTCTGCTGAAGAGGAACAGGATGGCGAATCTTCGTCTCCTAGTTCCATTTCACTTTCTTCCTCACTTGAATTTTGGCCTCCGTTTGACTGCTCTTTTAAAGGAACTTCCTTTTCATGATCTTTCTCCTCTTCTAACAATAAAAAAGAGAAAGAATATTGACAAAAACAAATAACAGGTGTTTGCTCACTATTTTAAAAAAATACAAACTGTATTTGATTGTTCGGCTGAAATCACTTGAAACCTTTTTCTCTTACAATCTATTGACGGCACTTAAGCTCTCCTTTTTAAAATTGAATTCTTAAATCAGCTAAATGGGTCAAAAAACAATACACGCTTTTTTTATAAGAACCAATAAATTTTGACAAGGCTCACTTGTTCTTAGCTTTTTGGTGACTTCAACCTCAATTTGTTCTTAAATTGTTCTTATTTCTGTGGGCGGTTTTTATTGAAGAAAAAAGTAAAGAAACTGAAGGTATTGGAAAATGAAACGCCTTGCGCCACACATGTATTGCACTGCTGAATTTAGAGGCGAACTATCTTCGTTGTTTTTTGAGCAGTCTTTACAGTGAATCATTTTATGTTTTATACCGTATCGCTAAGTTTTAGTCAATTTTCTACCACAAAATCTTTCCTAGTTATCAAGCCTCAGCCTGAGCTTGTTCTTAAATTGTAGCAAATTTGAGCCTCGTTGTTCTTATAAAGTTGTACTTATAAAAAAGCGTGTATCGTCAAATAACTCTTCATTTTTATCTGTTTTGTTTTGTTTTCCGTAGGATGAAGCAGATGTTGGCGACTTCATGCCGAATGGCGAGTGGGACCTGGTCTCGTTCCCTGCCGTTAAGCACTACACCAAGTATAAATGCTGCAAAACACCATTCGCAGAAGTCACCTTTACATTACACATACAAAGAAAAACTCTGTATTACTTCTACACTTTATTGGTTCCATGTTCCCTAATAACACTACTCGTAACGATGGGGTTCTACTTGCCACCTGCCTCAGGCCAACGTGTTACGCTGTGTATAACCGTTCTCTTTTCCATGACAGTTTTTTTGAACGTAGCCAATAACAAGCTACCTGTGACGTCAGAACACGTGCCTTTAATTGCCAAGCTGTACATGGCCTGCATCCTACAGATGATTCTCTCCACTGCTTCGTCTTGTATAGTTCTTCATTGTTACCACAGAAGCCATGAAACGAGTTATCTCCCCTTGTGGTTCACAAAGATTCTAGTTCCAAAGTTAGCAGTTATTTTGTATGTGGACAATGCAAGGTACAGGCGTCGTAAAACGGCCGACGTTAGGGTTCAGACAGAATTTTCTGATAATACTCTGGATAATCAGTTAGTTCAACTACAATCCACAAACGAGACACTTAACAGCATTCGAGATCTTGAAGACTCGACAGACTCCTTTACAACTAGATTAGCAGCAGCGGACCGGGAGTATTTGCCGTTGTATCGTACAATGGCGCCATTTCGTCGATTACTGCATCTTCCTCCCGCGGAAAATGCGAGTGCGACTCGCGAGCGACATCGCAAAACACGAGGGATAAAAATACTCGTCAATCATGTGCGGAGGAAACAACTGAAGGCTAAGCATGAACTTGAGATGGAATTTATTGCTCGAGTTCTTGACCGACTTTGTATTGTTGGGTTTTTTGCGATTCTTATAGTTTCAGTAGTTGTCATTTTGAACGGCTGAGTGTCGAGGATATAAGATTCCTACCTATGTTTTACGTACAATTCAGCCCATGTAAGGTAATCCAAGAGAGCCTTGGATCCTGGATTCCACACTGTGGATTCCGGATTCCAAGGGCTGGATTCCGGATTCCAAAGTCCTGGATTCCGGTTCCACAGGCTAAAATTTGCCAGATTCCGGAGTACCTTACATGGACCGATACAATAGTATATCTAACACGGTGTTTACTTTGAAGTTTAATTCTAATACTTTTCCTGTACATAGGAAATGAGAAGATCGTACATCGGAGTTAGTAAAGAAGAAAACATTGAAATTACGACTATTAAAAATTCACGTTCCTCTTAGGGTCTGTTTAAATATGTAAACACTCCAGATAAAACCAACTAAAGTAGACTGGGCCGATTATCGAGATCCCTGGATTGCTACCCAAACTTGAATAAAAATAAATAAATAAATACTCCCCTGTACCCCCGCCCGCAACTTAGATAGCCCTGTGTTTAATATTACTCTATAAAGTGGCGGCCAAATAATGATGTGCGTTTACAGAGTAAAACAAATGAGTATTTAACGTCTTTAGTTCCTTCAGGTCTCAGGGTTTTAATCGTGTCTCCTTCTGTGAGCTCGAATACTCCGTTGACGCATACTTAAAAGCTGAAGCCAAATAGAACAGAGGAAGTCGAAACAAACGTTGGAGTCACTGAGAGTCAAACTGGGACCTTCATTTACGTAGAGGGCAAACACTGGAATTTGGATCCTTACGACTTGGATTCTGGATTCAGACGGAAATATTTACTATGCATATAAAGTACTGCTCAGAAAATTTTGAAGTATCAACGGCAGAATCGCATTGCAAATCAGTCGGGAAACAAAGATCAGTTTAAATTTTAAACCTGATGGGCTGTCTAATTGGCTTTGGTCAAACTGAAGCCCTCACGCTGTTAAATTAGAAAGATCCCGAGATCAAAAACAGTGTTTGTGAGTTTTCCGTGACAAATTAAGGTTAAATGTCTATTTCCCTCCATCACAATTTCGCTGTTTGGAACGCTCTCGTTTGTACTTCATTCGCCTGTTCTGAAACCAAACCTTGACTTGTCTTTCTGACAGACTCAAATCGTTGGCTAACTTCATGCGCTTAAGGCCCACAACATACATATCGATCTGAAATTCATCCTCCAATCTCTCCAGCTGGCCTGGAGTGAAAGAAGTGCGACTCCTTTTGGGCTTCGGGCTGGACAGCCTCACATGGGAACACTCTAGGTTCGCGGTTGAACGACTCCCTAAATCTATAAAACAAGAATCAGAGTGACATTAGGCCCCGCCACACCAATGCGTTCTCGAAAACCTCCGTTTTCATGTTATCATATTTTTTTTTGCTCGAAGATTCTAGCTATGTAAAGCTACACTAAAATTCGAGGTAAAATAAAGTTTGTATGTATGTAAGTATGTATAAAGCGATTTGCACCCACACGGTCCTTAAGCGTTTACGACCGTCCGCACTAGACCACGAAAACAGATAAAAAAATATCCGTTTTTGTCACCAGCCAATTTTCGAATGGAACAGTGATGTAAGCATTTTTGAAAACCTTCCGTTTTCGTCCGTCCACACTAAGACGCTGCACCTCCGTTTTCAAAAGTCTTCGTTTTTGTCCGAAAACTCTGCTGTCCGTCAAGTCAGTAAAGCCTTTTCTGTGTAATACATATGCGTTATTGAACAAGCTTGTTAGGTCGAGATGGCTGGATATTGGCAAAGTTCTTTTTTTTGCGTTATTTTATTATGGACCGAGAAGAATGAAAATGCAAAAAAAGAACGAGACCAATATCCAGCCATCTTGACCGAACAAGCTTGTTCAATAAATGATTTATTACATGGCCAAAGAATTTCACTTTACTACTGTTTCCATAAGACAAAATCTACTTCCCTGTCTTCATATCACTTTGCATTGCGTTCTAATTTTTGTATTTGTCGGTTTTTGTTGACGAATAAATTTACAAAACTCGGCTATGTTTTCTTTATTGACATTGACGTCTTTCCTTTTTGCGACTCCATTGCCCAAAATTCAATGTGTAATTTCGCTCCACGCAATTTTTTTTCTCGCGGGAACAAAACGGGCAATCCCGAGCGGTGTAACCAATCAGAACACAGAATTCGCTTCATCTTGCCTGCTCAGCGAGCCTGCCATATAATAATTGAGGTTATAACATAATTTGGATATTACGTGCGTTTTGATTTGTCAACAAGTGTGTTTTCAATTAAGAAATAAAACATGTTCTCTGGGCTATCATAGCTTGGTGAAAATTGTGAAGAACGTATGGAGAATTCGAGGGTTTTCACCGGCTCAAGAATTTTCACAAGCTTTGCCGAGGTTTTCACCTGGTTATGAAGGCACTGATAAGGATGAGTAAAATATTGTGATTTGTCAGTGGCGAGCAGATTCATTATTTGCCGAAGCCAAAGGCTGAGCCAAATAATTAATTTGCGAGACAATGACAAATCACAATATTTTGCGATTAACAAATCCAATAATTGTTTTATCATTCGATCACTGAATTTTTACGTATGGAAAGCGTTGACTTTTAAGAAAGAAATGCGGCGCGCTGCCTCGTAAAATAAGTCAATTCAGGTGGAGCCACCCACTATGTGAGCACAGTAACTGAACAACGTTAGTAACTGTAAGGAAAACAAATAGATAAAACCGTTAGACACCAATAATTTACGACACACGCGACACAACAAAAAACAACAAGCTCACGCATAAAACACAATTTTAAAAACTAAAAACTAAATAAGCGCGCGCCATTAAAAACAAAATATATTAATATATAACATTGAAATAAAAAGGATACAAATTATCAATTTCCTCTCATCCACTTTACGGCTCTTTAAGTTCTTTCACTGTCGCACCATAGGCTGTATTTTATCGTAGTGGCTTCTGTAGAATTTTGCGAATGACCTTTCTAGCCTTTGTTTCATAAATCCTTGTTTTTCTAATTTTGACATCAGGCGCTGGTTTCTTGTTTTAAAGTCACTCTTACTATTACTCTTAATCTTAATCTTACTCTTAAATCTCTTAATCTTACGATTCAAGTCTCACTATTGTTTTCCCTTCCAGATACGACACGTCGTCGGCAGTGGACCTAGTCCGGTTTATGAGAAACTCGTATGCACACGTGTCCAGCAGTAGTCACAGTTCGTCCTTTAAACAACAGCTTCTTGAAGACTTTGTTTTCTTTGACAAGTTCCCTTCTCTCTTGATGCACGTGTACAAAGCTATTACCAAATATGGCTGGCACACGGCCCGGCACGAGATTAAATCTGTACTTGAGCACGATTAAAGATTTGGCGAAGCTCCTCACTCTTGAAAAACACTTCAGTGTGTATAGTCCTTAGCGCGTGCGCAAACTTCAACAGTTATATAAAGCTCCCCTAGCAGTCGAATCACAGTAAATTTTCCTGTTACAGATGACGTAAGTCCAGTTTGAACCAATGAAGGAGAAGAAATAAAGCTGACCCCAACTCACAGCCAATTAAAAGACACGTTCAAACACTTCCTATGGTACGCACAGAAACGCCCATTTTCCCAATGGTACGGATAAACAAAAAGATATAAAACTCAATGTTGTTTATTTCGTTAACTCTCATCTCTCCAGCGTATTAGAAACTACTGTAATGCATTGTAGGAGTATCAAATGGTCCCATTCAATTTAAAAGGGCTCCCACAATTTGGCCTTTGCTCGAATTGCTCGCAAAAATTACGCGTGTGCTCGCTAGCTAGTGCTCGCAAAATTTTGGTAAGTGCTCGCATGCTTGGATTCTCGTTAGAATGTGTTTAATTTCTTGAGATTTCGTTAATCCTTCGTTGTAGTTATCTTTTATATAAATAAACGATAAATCAGTTATGCTATTGCTAGGCGCAAAACAACGTTTCCTATTAATAAAAGAAAGATTCCAGCTAGCGGAGTACTTGAACTGCTCCCTGCTCGCCAAAAAAATCGACAACTGGTCGTGCTCGCCAAAATAAACACACTGCTCGCATGCTCGCAAAGACCTTTCGATACCCCTCATTGTATACCCTGAAAGAGTCTTAACAAAACACCACGGGGAGTATAAAATAAATTGAGATAAAAATTCATTGTATACCAGTATTGATCACGTGCAGCGAAGCAGCCTTACGTAACTTACATCCGGGCCAACGGTCCTCAACTTGCCCGGGAACAACTGGTTGTGGACCGCAAGCCCGGATGTGAAGCAAACAGCTTAATACTAATAGCCGACTGCGATCTCAACCAATCTGACTAAATATATTAGAGCTGTCTATTTCAAACTAGTTTTAAATAGTTTATTCCCCAGTGGTAAATCTGATGCAAATGTTACACAGATATTGTTAAAAATTTGGCGGTAAAAGCTAAATGAGAAAAGACCAAAATGTTTGAGAAAGCCTTAATACTCAATGTAAGCAGAGTTATATTGTGTTTTCAATGTCGCCACTGATTTTTGGCGGACGTTAATCAAACTGCGTCGACCAGTATTTTTCCTGAGTCCTTAGATTTTCAACCTGTTTTCACTGATAAAATATTGAATAATACAAAATATCACTATCTGTAGCTGTCTATTCTTTTCTCATAGGTTTCGATTTCAACTTTGGATATAATTTTTATGGTTGGTGCGGTGGTAAGATCTCTGCCTTCTAACCAAAAGGTCCCAGGTTCGATCCCCAGCTCAGCTGAGTGTTGATCATTTGTGCGACCTTCTTTTCCGGCAAAGTTGACTCAGCTTTCCATCCTCCCGAGGTCGGTAAAATGAGTACCAGCTTCTGCTGGG
>JAOCNB020129823.1:0-10729 GCA_026546465.2 Palythoa caribaeorum | reverse complement strand
ACATGTACTCCGTGTTTCTATCGAGTTATACAAACACTCGTGAAAGTTTGGGAGAACTCGAAAAAGCTGTGGAAACATTTGCCTGCGGCTCGTGTTCCCACAGCATTTCTCGTTCTCCCAAAATTCCACTCGTTTTTGTATAACTCGATAGAAACACGGTACATGTTTTCTATTTCTTAAATAGTTAAGAGTTAAGGTTTTAAAGTTAAATGTCAATATATTCACGAAAAGGGTGCGTCCGCCCTTCCACGGCTTGAGGGAACTTGTAAGGAAGTTTTGAAGGAACAAAAAGAAGTTCCTTCCTGATCGGGAGCTTGGTGATGAATAAAAATGGCAAATATCTTTCTTCTAAATAATTATAATTGCTGTTACAATCGGCCCAAATGATGAAGGATTTCAATTTATTGTATCGTTTTCGTTTTAAGCCCCTTCACCTCTGTCCGGCATTGTTTACTACATTTCTTGAAATTATTTGTTAGTTGGAATGCCTCATTTCTTTCAGTTTAGACACAGCCGATTTCTGGGTGTTGAATGCTTACTGTTATCAATAAAATGGAGTGAAGCTTTTTTTTCTTGTTTTAGATTTCCGCGTTCTTCCGTCTTAGCTTCTTGGTGTCAATTTATGACGCAAAAGGCAAATTTGTATCTTGTCGTTTCTGATATCTGCTGCAAGTGTTCTGTTCCAATCTAAGGGAAATAGCAAGAAGCCGCAAATGAGCGGCTTAAGTATCTTTATATACTTTTAGTCTGTAGTGTATGGTATTTAGGCCTAATAAGGCTGTTGTCGGATCTCTGGTTGTTTTTAAAGTTTCATCTAGCAAACACCATTCTACTTCCGCTTTTTGTTCAATTAATTACACCGAGTAGATTTTGCATAATTATTGAGCTTGTTCATACGATTTGTTCCGTAGTATGAAAGGAAAGATCAAATACACTTTTCAGAGAAAAAAAGCTATATTTTCCGGCATTGGCCGAGCCGTGTTGTTTTCATATGTCTCACATTTTGTATTATTTAGTATATCCAAGCCTTATAAATATATTGAGGTGAAACACACTACAGCAGTATTTAGCCGCACGCATGTCACATTATTAACTAATCATATGCATGACACAGCTACGTTAAGTAGTTGATAGCACTCTTGATCACTAGAAAACAGGGAGACGCAGTTTCGATTTCCGCTGAGGGCACATAAAACTAGTTTTTTAATCAAAGAACTGTATTCATTCTTTCCTATTTCGCTTCTCTTTATACTTAACTGTTTAGTTTCTTGTAATTATGAAAAAGTATTTTCCTTGTTGTATTCAGTAGTTGATTTTTTAGCTTTTAGTTTTGCATTTAATCAAGGGACTTTACTGTTATTAATAAAACCTAAACCTGCAGTAATTAAATGGAGTACATTTTGTTTTCTAACTTTAAATTTCCGCGTTCTGTCATCTCTCGGCTTAACCTTTCGATGTCAATAATGTCGTAAGTTCCAATTTTGTTCTTGTTGTCTCCTGATGTTTGCTGCAATCTTTTCAATGTCAGCAAAAAGCAGGCATAACGTTGATTTAAGTTTTAGATGTACTAGATTTTAGCTGGCAAATCCAGCCTTCTTTATGTAACGAAATATGAATTGGCGCGTTTTTCACACTTTGTGTCGATTGTTCCTGTTCGTTTAGAACCCAACGCTGCACATTTAACGCTAATGATAAATTTTATTGTTCTACCTCATTTGCATTGGAACAGACCTTAATTAGTTCAAATACGTCTATGGTCGACTGGATCACAGGGTCCAAGGTTAACAGCAATAAGGCTATTGTGTTTATTTTTAGTATTTCTTAACCTCGTGACATGCCCAATGGCTAAAGGCTGCAAAGGAGTGGCTTTAAGATCTTTAACTACTGTAGTCTTATTGTTCTTGTATTTTGGCCAGATCTGTTTTTGAAGTTTGATGAAAACTTTTCCCAGATCCACTTTTTAAGTCAAATATATAAGCTAATTACACTGAGTGTATTTTCTTCCATTTCTTTAGATATGTTTCAGGCACATAGTTTAAATGTTAATAAACCAAATTACAAGAAGATTTAACCGCTTTGTTGCCATTACAATTTCGGCATGGACAAAAGTGGTCTTTTAACAATCCCCGTTGGGTGAGGGTTGTTAAACATTTGCCAATTTTGAAATTCTGATATATGTCCGATTGTGTGCTCAATTTAGTACCCTACTACTAAAACCTGTGTATAAATGACAAACATTTTTGGAATTCAGACTCCCTAGTTGTATTAAAGTGTTCCTTTTTGAAAATTCTCAAAGTTCTGAAAATTATAGGAATCATACAATTCTTAGCCACACCTTGCTCATGTCTTTTATTCATACCCAGTTGGCAGCTGGCATGCATAGCCATAATTTTTTTTCTCGTTACCAAACGTATGGAGACCAATAATTTTCCCGTCTGTTTCAGAGACTAGAGCAGCTCCAGAATCGCCAGGCCTTGTCGGTATGTCGTATCTAATCAAGTTTCTCCAGTATGTAAAATATATTCCTTCGTTGTCTTCTCCTTTCATTCTCCCGTTAGCCGCGGGAAACTCTGTAATTGTGCAGTTCTCGTGTACTCCGGTTGTTATTCCTGCTAACGTAAACTTCTCACCTGTTTCTGGTTCACGAATTCCACTGTAAGGTTGTTCGAGAATAGTTTCAGACACTTTCTCCGGTTCATCCACATCTGCCCATAAAAGATCTAATTCATTGTATACTTCGTCTTCATCCCGATTACGGTGTTTATGTACCCGGTGAAAATTGGTGACAGGAAAAAGGACTTGATCTGGACCAAGGAACCCCTCGTCAATGAATGGTTGTCCGGCCTGCGCTAGCGAAACGTACTTTTCACGTTCGAGATATCGAAGTTTACTTCCAATATGTTGTTCATTGTAGTCGATAAGATGCGCGGAGGTTATCAGCTGCAACTTTTTCTTACCAATTTTGGTTTTCTCTTTGGCATCATCGCCAAACATACGAGGAACTATGGCTCCCAGAGTGCATTCACCAAAAAGTGAGTTGCCAGGACCACTCTCTGCAGTGATTGCAGATCCTCCTTCTGCTTTGTTAAAGACTAGTTCTCCAGTTTCTACCACATCAGTGTCTATCCACTTTATTTTCCCATTTTTCTTTAGTGGTACTTGTTCTGGAATTTTTCGACTCTTTTCAGGAAGTTGTGTAAAATCTTGTTTTTCAACGACATCAAAAATAAGTGCCAGATGGTCCGTCTTTTTCCCATTTATCTGTTTTGGCCCAACACTCAAACAGACAATATTTGCATCTTTCAAATAGTCTTTGTGCATCCAGAGTAATTCCTGTGCATCTTCTTTGGTGATACCCATGTATGTTTTCGTTTTCAGTGATTCGACAGAACAACCTGCTTTTGATTCTTTTATTTCTCTTCTTTTTGCTGCAGTATCTGGTTCTGTTTGCACAGAAACCCTCAAATTTTGCGCTTGAAGTTCTTGGGTCATTTTGAATTATTAAAGTGAGAGTTTTTTTAGTAGAGACAGGCACAGCTCAATAGTAAAAATGAAGCAAGTCTTTTTGTACACAATGATTAAATTGCGGTACGCCGACCCCTATCGTTTTGCTGAGAGAGTTGTCAATTACTGATGTGTCATTCTCAGTGTGGATTAATTAGCTGTTTTTTCTCATAATTAAGTCTTTTCTGTCCCAAATTTAAGCAGGGATGAAATCAGAGACTGATTCATAGCTAACGTAACGCTGTTTTGCATTTTCTCTGGCTATTGGTCAAACAAAAGAAACACCGTGTAATTTTTCTTGTGGTTTTATGCGCCAAAAGTATTTCGTAGTATGAAAGGAAAGATCAAATACACTTTTCAGAGAAAAAAAGCTATATTTTCCGGCATTGGCCGAGCCGTGTTGTTTTCATATGTCTCACATTTTGTATTATTTAGTATATCCAAGCCTTATAAATATATTGAGGTGAAACACACTACAGCAGTATTTAGCCGCACGCATGTCACATTATTAACTAATCATATGCATGACACAGCTACGTTAAGTAGTTGATAGCACTCTTGATCACTAGAAAACAGGGAGACGCAGTTTCGATTTCCGCTGAGGGCACATAAAACTAGTTTTTTAATCAAAGAACTGTATTCATTCTTTCCTATTTCGCTTCTCTTTATACTTAACTGTTTAGTTTCTTGTAATTATGAAAAAGTATTTTCCTTGTTGTATTCAGTAGTTGATTTTTTAGCTTTTAGTTTTGCATTTAATCAAGGGACTTTACTGTTATTAATAAAACCTAAACCTGCAGTAATTAAATGGAGTACATTTTGTTTTCTAACTTTAAATTTCCGCGTTCTGTCATCTCTCGGCTTAACCTTTCGATGTCAATAATGTCGTAAGTTCCAATTTTGTTCTTGTTGTCTCCTGATGTTTGCTGCAATCTTTTCAATGTCAGCAAAAAGCAGGCATAACGTTGATTTAAGTTTTAGATGTACTAGATTTTAGCTGGCAAATCCAGCCTTCTTTATGTAACGAAATATGAATTGGCGCGTTTTTCACACTTTGTGTCGATTGTTCCTGTTCGTTTAGAACCCAACGCTGCACATTTAACGCTAATGATAAATTTTATTGTTCTACCTCATTTGCATTGGAACAGACCTTAATTAGTTCAAATACGTCTATGGTCGACTGGATCACAGGGTCCAAGGTTAACAGCAATAAGGCTATTGTGTTTATTTTTAGTATTTCTTAACCTCGTGACATGCCCAATGGCTAAAGGCTGCAAAGGAGTGGCTTTAAGATCTTTAACTACTGTAGTCTTATTGTTCTTGTATTTTGGCCAGATCTGTTTTTGAAGTTTGATGAAAACTTTTCCCAGATCCACTTTTTAAGTCAAATATATAAGCTAATTACACTGAGTGTATTTTCTTCCATTTCTTTAGATATGTTTCAGGCACATAGTTTAAATGTTAATAAACCAAATTACAAGAAGATTTAACCGCTTTGTTGCCATTACAATTTCGGCATGGACAAAAGTGGTCTCATAACAATCCCCGTTGGGTGAGGGTGATAATTCATGCAAATTTGCTCCAAACGCATTTCCTGTCTCAGTTCTTCCTGTTTCTCAATTGTTCTGTAATGAATATGCTGCCACAGAGGAAATGTTACGGTGATGTTTCCTTGCTTTTATCAATAACTGAGAACATGACCCATACACTTTCATTATTGACATCTTCTAACCCATCTTCCACAGAATAGGTTCAAAACATTTTGGGTCCAACATGATTCGAAATATATCAAAATGATATGCTATATTTAAACCTTTATTTTTCAGTACCTATAAGCCAAAATTAGAAGCACAGGCACAAAAATAACATGTTAAACCTGCCAATTAATGCTATGTGGCCACTATCGTCATTTTTTAAATTAAACACTGGGTTTTTATACAAGTTAGCTTTGAACACTTAGGACGATCAGCTGGCTGACCATGTTTAGTTCATTGAGGCTAGTTTTCTCTTGAATAATTTAGAAAAAGTTCGTTATTTTCTATTATTTTACACAGAGTCCAAATTATACAAACTATATGATACAGCTCTTTCGCTTTCCATGTCAATTGACCTTTAAATTTAGTCTGTGTTTTTCTGGGCCTCTAGCCTTAATGCGTGACCTTTACGTGCTACCCTTAATAATCGCACAAACAGCTTATATAAGAGTAGTAAGAGGCTGGCTTAGCGGTGCACTTTAACGTCTGCACTAACAGAACACCTTTGTTTCCTTTATACAGAAGACACAATATCACTCTTTTGGAATCACACCACTTTCTTGATTGTTGCTTCTTTGGGAGCTATTCGTGTTCTCGTGGCCTTTGACCTAATAGAATATTTTTCATGGTAGTCGAGTTTGTGTTTAAGAAATTCATTATTTGAGCAGACTTAATAACTTCTTATATCAAGCAACTAAATATACTTCTTTTCCGCATTTTTGACGTATCTGCTTCCTGATAAGTGATGAATTTAGAGTTCGTTGTTCATTTTCTATGGGGTGCTGAGTCTCACTACCTGTCTTGTTTCCACATTTTCTTAATATCCAATAAAAGAATCGTAACTTCAAGTGAAAGTTGGTACGTGTGAGGTTGATATACGTGCTAAAGGTATTTCATTAGTTTGTCCAGAATATTTAGATCATTCATTTTCTTTTCTTTTCTTGTTCTTTTTTTAATAATATGTATGATGCTATTTTTCCGGGAATTCTACCAATTGTGTACTTCTAGGAAAAACGGAAGTATTTAATATATCAAGTCACGTTATTCCTGAAACAATATACTTTGAAAGAAGTCGCTGTATTTAGTTCCGGATTATATTTCTTAATTATAACATGATCAAGAAGAAATCAAAGCTACAGTATCAAAACATGATACTGCGAGATCGGAGAGGTTACTATTGAGTTTGCATTGTGAGCTGCACGTTCCATTTAAACTAACAACTTTTCGAACTTTAATTTTTTTATCTTATTTGTTTGTATTTTGGCTCAGAGATTGTAGATTTGATGGTGACGTTGTATATCAATGATGATGGAAGACTTGTTTTGAACTGGTGCTGGTTTAAATTCGAATGATTGACATGAGTGAGTGGGCGTCGGTACCCATTAGAAACTACCAACCCATGCACAAAAATATCGTGGCCACAACCATAATAAGTTTGAATCCAAACCGAAAACCGCAAAAGTCCCAGTTTACATCGATCAGTTCTTATCTTGTTTCTAATTATGTTCTCCCTGTGAAGTGCTACCATTGATAACCGGAAATCTGTTGGAAAAAACGAAAACCGCATGAGATAAACAAATGCAAATTCGAAAACCAAAAGCTAAAAAAGGCAAAACCGCAATCGTAGAACCAAAACGATACCAAAACCAAAAACTCGGAGTTTTTGGTGCGAAATCCAAGAAACTATCTAATAACTGGCCAAACTCACAAAATCGAAAATCCCACGCCTCACTTACTAACGTGTTAGTGAGCGAACCAATGTTAACAAATATCAAATGCTTCCCAATATAAGTCGAAATATTTTTACAACTCTTTTGTTTTTCAAGAGCTATTTAATTAGCAAGTTGAGGCAAGTGAAAATCTAGAGTTACCACATACAATTCAAACGTTTTATTTTGACAAACTGCAGTGAAAGTAACCGTTTTTACTGAAAGTTTTAAAATTTCCTAAAACTATTTGATAGTTACAATTAGGACACAGTTTATTTCTGTTTTTTATTGAATTTTTACTAATATTAACTAAAGAAAACCTAAACCTTGCTTCAGTACTATTATTAAAGTGGAGAATTTGATTTTATATATATTTCTGCGTTCTATTATCTTAGCTTTTCGGTGTCAGTCGTGACGTTAAATTCCAATTTTGGTTCCTGTTTTCTCCGATGTTTGCTGCAATTTTCTCAATTATCAGGAAAAGTCGACATAATGTACAGGTTTTAGAAGTCTAATATTTCGGATGGCCGAACCCGCCATATGTAACTGAAATACAAATTGGCACGAGCACACATTGTTGATTTTTCTTTGTTGTTTAGTTCGTATACCTCTGTGGTCGACTAGATCTCGAACTGTCCAAAATAAACAGTAGGTTCAGACATTGTGTGGTTTTAAATCTTTAGCCAAAAAGCCGCAAATGAACGACCTTATTATCTTTTTAAACATTGATCAGGCTGTATTTGTGCCAGATCTGGTTGTTTTGGAAGATTCGTGGTAGCTTTTTCACGCGTCCACTTTTTACTTAGGTCATATGTTAGTTAATTATTTTGCATGCTTTTTATGCGACCGCCCTTGCATTTTAATGTGTTTTGGGGAATATAGTTTAAACAAAAACAAAATTACCTAAAGATTTGTTGTGCCGTTTTGTTTTATCTTTGGATATATCGTGGCAAACTAAACAACTACAACAGTTCTTTTCTAAACGAGTGAATGTTTTGACTCATCCAGTAGAATAAGATTAACCCGTAAAAATAATTTAAATCACTCACACTGACACGCATTGTCACACGCGTAGGACAGGTCAGTGAAGATGATTGACAGCCGCCTGTCACATGACACACCCGCCGTCACGTGACAGGCTGTCAGTTACCTGATGAAGACCGTGCTGATACGGTCGCAACGTAGTATTGTGCAATTGATTTTTAAAATTTCCAGTACTGAGCGATTTAAATTATCTTTTTTGGTTAGTTCTTTTCTAAATTTTTAAACACTGCATGGTTTTACATACAAATTAGTTAAAAATACTCCGGACAGTAGCGTACGCTCACTCTGTTCATTGAGGCTGGGCTTTTTCTCTTGAAAGTTATATTTTTCTATATAGTCTCCAAATCATATTAAACTTTAACATATTTCTTTAGCGTTCCATGTCAATAAGTCTTTTAATCTTTTTCTTTGCTTGTTTTTGGCTGGATGAGTTTATCTCTTCCACTAAGTTCTGTTGTACGATCTTCAAATCTCCTTTTTGTTTCAACGATGTTTAAGTATGTGGGCATTCGGCTCCTGTGAAGCTCAGTCTCAATCGTAAAGAAGCGTTGTGTTTGTGTCAAGGGGGCGCTTCCCCCTTCAGCAGTTGATTATAAAATGTGAACTTGGTGAAGAAAAAATTTCAGCAAAAGCGCCAAACCATCGCTCCAAACAGATGAAAGGTGTAGCTCTGGTTTGGCATCTGTCCATTAAATATCTATTCCACAAAAAAATTTCAAATATCTCTAAAATTAACTAAAACTAAAACTTTTCTACAAAACAGTTTTTCCCGTGCAGCTTTACCGCCTCTTGAATCTTATCGAAAAATCTGGAAATATTTTCTATTATATTCTCGTTTACCCTATGATGAGGAATTGGAAATTTTCAAATATTCAATGAAATATGAGCCAGAATGTGACCAAAATGGCAGAAAAATGAAAGCGCCCCCTTAAGCATTGGACGTAAACCCTGATCTTAATTATTAACCTTAAAATGCACAAACAGCTTTTGTAACTAGTTCCTCGTGGTGCCTTTAAAGTAGATAATCACATCTCGACGCCTTAGTTAGTGTCTCATTTATACAGAAGAGTCAATAATTACACGACTTTCTTCATCGGCTTCCTTGATGGCTATTTGCTTTGGGGTAACTGTGATCTCAAATCCGTCTTGTTTCAACATTATCTCGGTATCAAAGGGAAATTAAAAAAACGTTGGTACGTGAATTTCGATGTACGCACCAAAGTTATTTAGTTCGTCCTGTAAAAGTTTTATTTATTTTATTTGGATCATTTCTTTTTCTTTTTTTGTTATTTCTTATGACATGGTCTGATGCTATTTTCCGAGAATTCTACCACCTGAGTGCTTCTTGGAAATACGGAAGTGTTGAAGCCTTTTTTAAACACCATTTGTCATGTTATTGCTGGAACACAATGTCGTTCTTATTTATTTTCGGATTATACTTCCAAACATCACATGAACAAACGGAAATCAAAGCTACACGAAGTAATTAATTAATTAATTAAAGTACGTTTTAATTTCCGTTGTGCATGAAGTACACTACGAACTCAAAGCTTTTTTAACTTTAGCTTTTTTAGCTTTTTTCTTTACTTTTTCTTGTTTGCTTGAATTTAAAACTGTGGCCTATAATTAGAGATTGTAAAATTGGTCGTGACGCTTTGCATCAAGGGTGATAGACAACTTGTTTTGATCAAGTTTTAAAAGTTGATCTGGCTTGACCATATTTGCGATTAATAATGTAATTTTGGCCCTTATCCAAACTGTTATATTTATGCAGTTTGCTTTTTTATTATCCATTCAGTGTCAAGGGCAAGACAAGGGAAAATTTTAATCATTGCCCCTGTTATTCTAACGCTGCAGTAAAATTAACTTTTTACTTTTGGGAATGGCTAAAGCCAAGTCTTATGCTTAAAAGTAGCCCTCCAATGGCTTGAGGAAACTTTAAAAGACCCTTTACTTTTCAAATATCTAGAACTGTTTATTCATAATAGATAAAAGGGTGTATCTTTCTCTTGATAATCTTAACTGGATGGATAACTGTTATCACAATCCTGACCTGAATGGATGTCATTTTGGCATCCTTTTCTATTTAATGCCTCCACTTTCTAAAATTGTGTTAATAACTTCTTTGAAAATGTTTGCTACTTGGACTGCTTCTTTGGCGGAGACACAGTTTATTGTATTCGTTTGGTTATCAACAAAAACCAATGGAGAAATAGCCAGGTTTTTCTTTTTCTGATTTTAGACTTTTCCTTGTTCCATCAAGTTAGCTTTCCGGTGGTGATTATATGACATAAATCGGCCAATTTTGGTTACCTTTCTTTTTTATTCCATTCGTCGTTTCTTTTTTAAACCATTCACTGTTTCTTTTTTATGTTTGCTGCTATCTTCGTAATCTCATTGTTATTAAAAAAAGGCACAAATGAGCAGCTTTCACATCTTTGAATTTATTCCTGCAGTTTTACGTATATTTTGGTCAATTAAGTTTATTAATTACTTGGTTGTTTTGAAGTTTCATGGCAATCTATTCGTACGTGCGCACATAAGGTCAAAGGGTATTTTATTACCTGGAGTGTTTTGTTTTGTAAAACTGCGTGTTTGTTTGTTTTTAACTGTTTTCTTTCTTACCAAAAATGCTATTTACCCAGGGACCGCGGGGAAAATTTTCAAGTGTGTGGAGGTAGGGAATGGGGGACGGGGGGGGGGTGGGGTGAGCGGGTG
>JAOCNB020129772.1:0-10732 GCA_026546465.2 Palythoa caribaeorum | reverse complement strand
ATAATAATAATAATAATAATAATAATAATTTAATTTTTTTTAAATAAAATAACCTTTATAATAATAATTTAATAATAATAATAATAATAATGATAATACTTTTATTGGTACTTTGAAAACATGAATGTTTACATCAGTATTAATCAGTATTAATAAACGACTTTCTAAACTTATGGTTCGAAAATTCTAGAGAAACGTTATAGTAGTTATAGAGAAGCCAAAATTAATAGATTCTGCCTATTCTTGAGCTCATCTGATTGTACAAATTATTGTATTGCTTGTCTTTCGTTGTAAATGCAAAAAACTGAACCTGCATTGTACGTAAGTTGATACTACTCCAGCTTCAGTTTTCAAAATTTAATAGTTTCCTTAGCTATCAGCTTAACCGGTTCAGTTTTTGGATCTGGGGTAAACCGACCAACTTAGAGATTTCTATAAGCCATTTACAGTTACCTTATCAAGTCAACCCAAAGGGAAGTTTATAAGCCCTTTCAGAACTGAAATCTATAGCTGTTCGGTAGTGATTTGTGGTGATAAAAGAGAGACTCTATATCCAGAAAATAATTAAAACTGTTGTTTTGTCTTCAGACTGTGGTTGATCGGCGAAGATGTGGCGTGTGGCGAGATATTGTTAAATGATTTGAATTTCCGTCTTCAGTTAATATTGATTATTTAATGTTCCGCTTCTGTTTAGGTTATCAATAGTTATATCGTGGCTTGCCTCGTTTCTGTAGGTAATATTGAAAAGCTAAAAAATTCAACAATGATTTTGGAAAAATAATTAAATGTGTTTTAGGAAATTCTTTTGCAAGACATGTACTTTGCTTTTAGTTTGGTCTAAACTGATAAACATTTAATCCATTGTCACTGTGTTCTTGTCGATTCGCTTTTTAATCAAAAGTAACCTTATAGTTATAAGCATGTATTAGGTTGAGAAAACATTTTAGTCCATTAGTCAGTTGCGCGACGTCAGAATGCCGAATTTTATTTTAAAAAGAAACAACACCTGCTTAGTGTTCACATAATGAAAGGGAAATTTCCAGAATGGAATATACAGTGTTGACAAATAAAGTAGGAGTTCGTCATAATGAAAAAAAAAACGAGGGGGTACGACCTCCTCTTGATTCTTGGTTTCTTCTGTCCACCGACTCGTGAGTGTCTTGACGTTTTCTCAAACGATAATTAAAACGTACGGAAGTATTGTCGTCTTTTTTAAAATCTTCTTTCAACATCTTTTTTTCGACATATTTTTAAAGAAACACCGATAACCATGGCAATTAATATTGATTACACGCTGAGTTGCACTTTATTATATGTTTTTCCATTTAAATGTCAAAATTTAATTTAAAATGCACTATCTTCAGGTTTTTGATCACACGGTTTGGGGGTCAACAAAGCTCTCGCGGTAACTATCAAGACTTAATCACGATACTTTTCGACAGAATGCAATTTAATAATTTTGCGCTTCAAGCGGACTGACTGAAAGTGTAACTAAAATGCAATCGCTTGTTGACCATTGGGACATCGTGACTATTGTATGCAAGTTTTTAGAATCAATAGTCATGGAAGGGCGATCTGTAAAGGTAAACAACGCATGAAAACAATAACAAAATCATTTTAAAAAAATATGTCACTGATCAAAATCTAAAATTGTTTCTGGTGTTGAAACTTCACAGGGTGTCTTGTCAAAGCCACGTTCTTCGAATATTTGATAAATCCGATAAACCTACCCATCATCAGGATGTGTCACATGTTAAATAGCCTGTTCTAGATTAACAGGGGTCACCTTCATTAGAAATTAAGAGGAGAGAGAAACGCACCAGAAGTAGCTATAGAAATTAATCATGAGCTGTATAAACTGCTCCAACGAAACACCTGATCTCAGATCAAATACAGAGACAATACTTGCTTCTATCGTGAACATTGCTTTCAGTTTGTGTGGAACTTTAGGTAATTTACTTGTGTGTATTGTGATTACACGGCACAAAGAACTACGAACGGTCACAAATTGCTTCATCTATAGTCTTGCAGTGGCGGATCTTTTGGTTTGTGTGATATCGCAGCCGATGTACGTTGGTACCTTCTATGGCATTCAAAATTATGAGTACGAACTGGTCCGCAAAACTTTCACCTGGATATCTGTTTTAGCTTCTGTAAGCAATCTTTGGGCCGTAACAGTGGATCGCTTTGTCGCAATTTCGAAGCCGCTGAAATATACTCAAACTCTAACAACAAAAAGAGTAGCAATAATGCTTGTTTTTATTTGGGTCATTTCAACAAGTTTAGGCACAATGGCAACATTTTTTACCTTTGCCAGAACGATCGTCCAGTTGTACATAGTGGGAATGTTGCTCTGTATTGTACCCATTTATATTCGCGTTTTCTGTATCGCTCGTCGACACGCACGGACCATAGCTACCCAAAACGCACAGTTAAAAAGACAGCCAAGTCTAAAGTTTGCAACGCGTCAAATCAGTCGTATGAGGGAAAATGTTGCCGCAAGAACTGTCGGTATTGTCCTTGTTTTGTTTTTAGTGTGTTGGTTCCCACTTATCATTTTGCCCTTCGTTTATCGGAGCCTAACATCTAGCAGAGCACAAATTGTCCGTGCCTTCACTTGGGTCAACACTCTGGCTCTTTGTTCGTCTGCCGTTAACCCTATCATTTACAGTTGGAAGACAGAAACTTTCAGAAAGAAGATGAGAAACTCTCTTGTATTGTATAGGAAACCTCTTAACTATCCTAGGCTTTCACTTGGAGGTAGTAACGAAAGTAGAACCAGAACTGAATCTTTGTGAATAGCTTAAGTTAGATCTATCTACGCTAAAATTAAGAGCCCGACTGCACTCAAGATAGCTACAGCTATTAGTATGGATAGTGGGTGCTTTAAAAACTGATACTGATACTGGGCCGCTATACATTGTACGGATATTAGTTTAGGATAAAACACAGTTAACCGCAAATCGCAAACAACCAAACATTAAGTAGGTTTAGTTTAGGCTTAGTAGTTAGTTGTGTATATTTGCTTTCTAAAAGAGTGCTAAGAAAAATTGCTAACTGACAATATTCATTCAACTATATCACCTCTTGTGTGCTAGCTGGGAGTGTTTTTAATTCATATTAATTAGTGCTCATTTTAATTAGTGCTGAAGTTTTTGCAGCAAATCAAGAAACTATGGTGATTTGTCACAAAACAAATTTTTAATTGTACATAATGGTCCTAAGTGGCACTTTTAAGTTGACGTGGTGTTAATATGTCATGCAAATTACAACGCTGATAAATACGTAAAATAATATTTACATCAACGCAGGGCGGGAAGACGTGTGCACGAAACTCGGTCCACCTACGTTATACACTATAGAACGTATAAATTAAACAGGAAGAACTAAACAAAAACCGCAAAGTTAAAAATAGGCTTATATCCAAGTCATGCAATCCTATTCCCGGAAGACACTGATGTATACAAGATTTACCGCCGATAAGGCAATATTCGTCACTAAGTTCATTGTTTGTCAAAAAAAGGTTTCCTTGTTTAAAAAAACGTTTTGTTGAAAATATCCACACAATCTAGCTCCAACAACAACAGCAACAACGTTTTATTAACCCGCAAACATACTAGCAAAAAAATTACAAGAATAAATCAGGTCACAAAATATTTCTTGCGAGAACTGGCACTTAAAACAACCACATGGTTAACTGGAGTCAGGTGCCAGCTTACAGTTACATAAATTATTGTTACGTAGTAAATGGTAAGATACACGTGAAATAACCACAAGGCTAACTAGAGTCCGAGGTGCCAGACTACATAAGTTATAGTTTGATTATTTTTTTAAGTTTAACACCGTCAATATAGAAGAAAACTGACGTTTCGGACTGTAGTCCTTCGTCGGAGTGGAGTGTGATACACATATGAAACAACGAATAGTGGAAGAGAAGTTGCAAACATTTGAAACTAAGAGTTAACATGAATAGCTTTCTAGAAAACTTTATTTCAATTTACTCTTAAAAACCGATAGAGAAAGTTTCTTGACATTTTGGTGTTAAACTTGAAAAAAATCATCAAACTGTTTCTATAGAAACACCGACGCAGCATCCGATTTTATTACATAAATTATAGTTACGTAGTAACTAATAAGACGGTTGTACACATACGCATACAAACATATATCATAAGAGTAGTAGTGGAATTAAGAGTAGTAGCCAAAGAGACTATCTTTCCCGCATTGGCCTGTATAGCCACACCAAGAAGTGTGCCTGAAGCTGGTGCTTCCCATCGTCTTAAGGGACGGACGCGAGGCGGACCACAACGAGTAGTGGAAGAGAAGTTGCAAACATTTGAAACTGAGTGTTAACATCAATAGCTTTCTTGAAAACTTTTTTCAATTTACTCTTAAAAACTGGTAGAGAAAGTTTCTTGACACTTTTGTCAACTTCATCAGCCCAGACTTCGGGTCCTTTAAAACAAATATTGCCTTTATCAGAAATTCGATAGTTATAGTTAGCATTAAGAAGGTAACCATCAAAAAAAATCAGTAAGGTAAATTTTTCGTCAAATTTGTAAATACAGTTAAAAATGCAGAACAATAAAAAAATTTTAGGGGGAAGTGAACAGATAGTATACTGACGCAGTTTTTCCTTTCTTCCAATTGCTATCTCGTTGAGCTGCGAATTTTACATAAAAAGCACACCAAACAAGCAAGTTTCCCATTTATTGTTGAAGAGATGAGAGGGAATAAGTCTCCCCTGCTTTAACTTAATGCCGTAACCGGCCACTTAATCTTATCCCGAAAAAAGCGACTTCAATTGAGTTAAGAATTAATGTCCTAACTTTTGAACCAAAGCTTGAAACCCCGTACAAAATAACCATTCATTCCGTTCGTCTTCAAAAACTGATTTAGAAAATATTCGCTATTTCAACAAATTATGAAGATGTAAGTTTTTAAGAATTTTAGTAACTTGCAACTTTAACTTTTAAAAGTTCCGAGCAGGCCGGGTAATTTTTTTCATAGTCGATTCAGTTAAAAAAAATGAAGTCAGTGATTCAGTTTTACAAACAGTTAGCAAACACGCAACATTTCGATAACTTTATGATCGCAGCAACAAAACACTGATTTGCATTCGGCTCTGGATCGAGTTCTGATTAGATAGCAAATAGTTTTGAAGAGGAAAAGGATTTTCTTTTCATTGTAAACTTACGCAAGAAACCAGGATTCTCTTTTCATTACTATGGTTTCAGAAAATACAAATCTCAAATGTATACAGCCTAAGTTCATCATCAGAGAAAGAAACTGTGTCCTTAGAGGACATATTATCATAACAAACGCTGGAAAAATTCGACCTATCCCATAGTCAGTTGCCTCGGTAGCTCAGTATACCAGCCATGAAATCTGGGCATCTAATTTTTCCAGCATTTGTTCTGATAATATTTCCTCAAAAGACAAACAGTTTCTCTCTCATGCACTCTCAGAAGATGAAAGTTTTTGTTCGAATTGTGTCGCATGTATATTTTGCAGCCTAAGAAATAGACTTTGCATGGAGATTGCATGGGCCGGTTGCGTGTTAAGATGAAGTTTTTTTCCCCCTGAATGCATTTCCCAATCTATCTGGGGAGGTCGAAGCATTCAATAGGCTGTCCCGCTAGTTAAAGAAACGCTGGAGGGCAAAATTACTTACGCAAATTAAAGTGTTTGCGCAATGAAAAAGTATTTGTATTTATATACACTATCGCTGTTTTATGCCTCTTATTAATTTGAACTTGTGCGACCTCTGAAATGAAGTTAAAATATACCTTTTAGGGGAAGTATTCATTTGTGTCAAGTAGTCAGTATTCTAGAAAAGTTTGAAAAAGCTTTAGTATGTTACCGGCAAATAAAACCATGTAGAATTGGAACCATTTCTTTAAAACTAATAAAGCTGGAATCTCTACCGTTAACGAAATGGGTATATAATTAATTATATGTATAATATATACAATATGCATTAAAAATTCTTTCAACATTGCCATTGACTTGCACTTTTTGTGTATACCTTTTCGCTCTTGGGACTTCTTGAACGTGATAAAATTCGCCCACACATGAACAAAAAATTTTAAGTGTACCCTTCTGGTCACGTGGCCTTTGAGAGAAGTCGTGCGTTTTCTCATGCACCTCCAACTACGGATATACACACACATATAATGATATATACACATGCTTTAAGGGTTTAAGTTTATAATTTTTAAACTAAATGTTGAACTTAGTGCAAACACTAATCTTAACGGATGTATTTTCTTTTCAAGTGGCTTTAAGAACAATTTTAATTAAAATTAAAATTTATCATATGCGTATGACCTTGACTTGAAGGTGTTTTTTTATATTTCATAGACGTCAAACCATTAAATTTAAAAATGCGCGCGCTTGAGAAATTACTATAGAGTTACTTTTAGAGAAATTAATAGCCATTCTAACTCTTACAGAAATAGGGTAAATGTTTTGAATGGCGTTGCATTGGAAGTCATAAACAGCTAAAATGTTTTGGTCAAACGATTCTGTTGCAGTTCTTATTGTAAACTTTTACCATTGTGAACGATAATGTTTTAAAAATTATCAGTGGGTAAACAGGAACATAGACAAAGGTCATAAGCCTGTTTGAGCAAATGCATCCGAGGTTTTGTATATCTGTTTAAGAAGAGTTGACAGCTAAACGGTGCAGTATCAAAGTAGGCGGAAGCAATCATTTATTTTTGCAACGTCTTAATCTGTTGTTAACAAATACATGCACTAATTGTTGTTTTTATGAATAGAAACATAAAAGGCAGGGGTGAGGGGTTATATCTACAAAGCAACTGACAGGCGAAAATTTTCCCAACGGCATTTATTGTTTACGCTCTGACTTATCTGTATGAAACTTTTGTAGAACAAAATAAGGAGTTAAAAAACCTCAAAAAAGCTAGTGAAGCGATCTCAGTGTAAAACAAAATTGCATGCACATTTTATTGATCTCAGTGTAAACCACAATTGCATGCAGTTTTTATCGGTTTTCAAAGACACGCAAAACAGCTAGATGGCCGTTAATGAGGCATGCATTCTTTGAAAAATTTGCATTTTAGGTTATGATACACAAACTATTTAACTGGGGCGGATTTCGTTTGACTATCGCAATAACAATAGCAAATAGAAAGCATTGGACGATATTCAATACACGATTTTTTTATAACACTGACAACTTTATAAGAACAACGAGGCTCAATTTTGCCAAAATTTAAGAACAATTTAAGAAAGCTCAGGCTGAGGCTTGATAACTAGGAAAGTTTTTGCGGTAGAAAATTGACTAAGACTTAGCGATACACAGATTCACTGTAACGACTGCTCAGAAAACAATGAAGGTAGTTCGCTTCTAAATTCAGCCGTACAATACATGTGTGGCACAAGGCGTTCTATCTCACCATCCTTGTTGGCTAATGATTAACCTTGAATAATACAGTTTTTAAAATCAGCGAACCCCAAATAAAATATTGTTTATATTGAAAAGGCCGCGCTCTTCATAGGAGTTGCCCCCTTTGCAATATGGCTTGGATAATTGTAAATTCGTTCCTTTTTGTTTTTATAAAGAGTTCTTGAGATGTACGCTTTTTTATAAGAACAACTTTATAAGAACGAGGCTCCAATTTGGCAAAATTTAAGAACAAGCTCAGTCTGAGGCTTGATAACTAGGAAAGTTTTTGTCGGGTAGAAAACTGACTAAAACTTAGCGATATAACACAAAGCATAAAAAGATTCACTAATAAAGACTGCTCAACAAACAATGAAGGCAGTTAGCCTCCAAATTCAGCCGTCAAATTCGTCTAGATATTTGAAAGAAAAATGTTTCATAAGACAACTACGCCTCTGAAAAACAGAAACTTAAGCGCAAAGCGAATTAAAACAAAATGAAACTATATGAAACTCTTGAGACGGGCAATTAACACTCAATCCTGTCTTTTTTTTTTAACCAATCACCGCTGGAAGTAACCATTTAGTTATAGCTAATCATTGATCACACCGCCGAAAACGTTGCAAAGACAATTCGTAACGTTTTTGACACGCTGTCGGTCCATATTCTCCGATGAACCTTTGTTTTGCACAGAAACCGGCTTTTCAGTACAATCTAAACTGCTGGGTGCTTTTTGTAGCTTGAATACATAAAACAAGTAAGCTAATTAGGCGAAAAATGTATTAAATGCCAAACTTTTGCCTCCCTGAAAAACAGGGGAGCATTGTATATGATGTAAAGGTACCTCTGACATGTATCGCCTATAAAAACAGCGGAAGATAAAATTCATTTTGGAGGTTGGTTTAATAATAGCATTCCTTTAGGTTTAAAGATAAGACTATCTTTAGGTTTTCAAGGGTTTTGCAAACAGCACAGCATGCGCTCCATGTTCTTGTGAGCCTGTTCTGAAATGATACATGTCCAAACATTGAGTAATTTTCATTAATTTAATTTTTCGGTTCGCACTATACTTTCGTGTAAGCACTGAAAGTACAACAATATATATTAACAAGTATTTGATTAATGAACTCAATAAGCGGTGAAAATCGATACCCAACGAATATCGAGATGAAAGGTTTTTATCAGTTTCAGAAGTTTCCGTGACTTTTTTCAAAAGAGTTAGTAAATCAAGCATTCGTGAAAATGTTTATTAATTTGCTATCGCGGGTTGAGTCTAAACCTCTAGCAGGTTGATCATCCCGTTGTAACACGTTGAGGCCTTAGAATATAGAGAACTTTAGAAATTTAGTGTTCTCAACTCGCTGTTGTAGGTTGATCATTCTATAGCGGGTTGGCATTTTTGCCATTAATGTCAGTGGTGCTATCATGCACCATCTAATTATATCAAATAAACAATTGATAAAGATTATTACATAACTCGTGTTCGCAGTTTGTGATACAATGCGAAAATACACTCTTTTTTATTTAAGAACGTCTTATTTTTGGGCCGAGGTTAAATGTTCTTAAATATTTTGGGGATTTTAGCCTCAAATGTTCTCAAAATGTTCTTAATATAATCATTCCGCGAGATTCGTATTTGGTGTACACGTTGTTTTTATAAGAACAACTTTATAAGAACAATGAGTCTGGAGAAATTTACTGGTTCTTATAAAAAAAAGCGTGTACTTATTTAGATAGAGTAAAAAAGAAAATTATGAGTCCTGCAAATTGTTCTTGTAAAAATTTCCATGTATTTTACCCTAGCTGCAAACAATGTCGACTATTTGCCGACTAGCTCCATGATTTTGTGCTATGATGTAACAACATAAAGTTCTTGGCCATTCCTCGGCCTCGGGCACGTGTTCTTAGCATGTTTTCAAACTTAAGCCGATTTTCAGCCTAAAAAGGTTCTTATGAAAAAAAGGCTGTATTTGTAAATAAAAACAATATTAAGCTATTAATATTTCAAAATTTGTTTTTAATACAAGTTAGAGTACATGATATAACAAACCGCGAGTTTGGAATATTAGTAAGTTTTACTGTTTGAGAAATCGTCATAAAACTAATGACATTTCACAATACTTTTTTGATATGACTTCATCGAGGTTATATTTTTATTTATAGCTTTGTCACATCAATGTAACGTTTAATAGTTTGATTTTTTCTCTTTAGGTGCAGTTGCGGTTTATATGCGCTGAGCCACTTAATTTTTTGTAAAGTAAACGCAATGTCAGAGGTATGTGGTTGAGTGAGGACGATGCGTTCCCTTTCTATACGTCTTAAACCCGGTTTCCATATAATCGCTCCCGTCGCTACTTTCGGCACAGTCGCGAACAAAATTATTCTGCGACTGGAACCGTGGCGTTCGCGACAGTAGCGACGGAACTCGGAAGCGATCAGTAGCGATTGTGATCACTAGAATCGCTCAAGTTCTATCTCGGCGATTGTATCGATGGCAGTTTCGCAAGGGAGCGATAAATAGAAACCCGGGGTTCGAAATCAGTTCAATTATATCATTTAAATGCATCCCAGAAGCCATGGCACCATGCGCTAGCTCAAGGTCACCTCAGTCGTTAGCCAGTTCACTCGCGATCACAGCGATGCTCCAGCTCCAATCGCTCCAGCCGCAAAATATTTTTGTGGTAACAGTAGCGACGGGAGCGTTTATTTTGAAACCGGGATTTTATCAAACACTGCATAAAAAAGTCCAATTCTTTTTCCACACCGACTAAAATAAATAATTTCATAGGTTATATGGAGCCTTCTGAAGCAAGGCAGATATCAAGGAGCTGTGGCATACTACAAATCATCGATATTTGCAACGAAAGAAGGTATCTCTCAAAAAAATTGTACATTGTTTAAGTTGGTGTCCTTTTCACACAACATTTTTCCATCATCAGTAACTTTAGTTTTACTATTGTTGTTCTATTTGCATTACCTTACAAGTTGACAGAGTTCTAGTGTATATATGTTTCATTATATAACGCCAGAGTCAGGTTTTTCTTAAAACTGCGTGACATTTCAAACTCCATAGTGTAATTCTGTCTTTGTTTGTCTAAGAATTTTAAATAAGCCCCCCTTTCTCTAATAAGCCCCCAATCCTCCCTCCAGAGGGCCCAAAACTTAACAACTTTACGGTATCTCAAAATTCAGACTGAAAATTTTGCTTAACTCAAAACAATTTTCGGCACTAAAACAAGGCACAGTGACAAAAGATTGGCCCCACAAACTTTTGTTTGAAGCGAAGGGCTACCGGCGGGGGGGGGGGGGGGGGGGGGGGGG
>JAOCNB020129737.1:0-10733 GCA_026546465.2 Palythoa caribaeorum | reverse complement strand
TCTCTATCTCTATCTCTATCTCTATCTCTATCTCTATCTCTATCTCTATCTCTATCTCTATCTCTATCTCTATCTCTGTCTCTGTCTCTGTCTCTGTCTCTGTCTCTGTCTCTGTCTCTGTCTCTATCTCCATCTCCATCTACATCTTTGCATCTTCATCGTAATATTGTGAAAGAAATTACGTTCTGCTAGAAACCTACAAGATAATAATCGAAATAAAATAACACCTTTTTCAGATCTTGATAGCTTCTTTTTTTTCTCTCTCTCTTTCTTCCGTTTTTTTTTTTGTTTTTCACTTTTTGGTCTTATACTTTTTGAAAATATATTCTCTTAGTCCCAGTTCGTTTGGCGGGAAGCAGCTCCCCTGCAGAAGGCCGAATAGAAGTGTATTACAACAGAGTCTGGGGAGCAGTACAGGGTGACCATACTTGGAATAATGCTAATGGCGTCTGCCGTATGCTGGGGTTCACCCACGCCTTGGCGCCATTTATGTATGCAAAGAACACACCTTACGGAGTAAAGACCGGCTACCGCTGGCTGCAGTATATTAGATGTACGGGACGTGAAACAAATCTTGCCAGCTGCCCGGGAGCACGATGGGGACAGTATAGCTCAAATCATGATTATGATGCCGCTGTGATTTGCTCAAATAAAATAGGTAAGTGTGTTTATTAAGTATTGTGAGTTTGTTTTTACCGCCATTGTAAACAATCATGCAATCAAGTTGTAAAATTCCTGACAATTTCAGAAAAAAAGAATACACGCTTTTTGAAACTGAAAATTAATGTTGGCCTTGAGGTGTCAATTGAACTGGAACTCTTTAACTGACATCACTAGAGTGCACCGAGCTATGAATTATGTTGTTGTTCTATAATGTGGAGTTAAGTTTTATTCAGTCATCAGCAAGATTATGGAAATGGTATAAGTCCAAAATATAGCTTCTAAAATCTTTTTGTTTCTTTTGCTTTGTTAATTGTATGTTGATTGTAAGGCAAAATGAATCTTGCTGCCATAGTCTTTTTACACCGTCAGGAACTTGTTTTTTGTTTTTTAAAGTGACAAGGGTTCCTATAAATACGGCTACTCAGTTCATCGCAAAGTTTCACAAAACGTTATTACGTAATGTAACACTAGTTTTACGTGATTTAAAAACATTGATTGCTGACAAAATGTAACGGAATTATGAAAAAGAACCAAGCCATTACAAAATGTGACATTTGTTGCACAGGCTGCCAGAACAAACCCCATTCATAGACAGAAATTTACAAGTAATATTGAAAAGGTATGCAAAATGTAACAAGAACTTGAAATCTATCTTGTTTGCGTGGCGGGTCAGACAAACTTTTCTTTTCATGTCCTGTTCAATTTTTTTGCGGATTGTCATCCGCCTTTTTGTAAGACGTTGATGAAAACCCTGCATGCAAGTAATTAAAATGAAAACTACAGTGAAGTTATTCTGGTAACATATGAAAATCTTTGATAACCATATATAATAGAAATAAAAAAACGAGCCCGCGGGTTCTGTTCAGTTATAAGACCGTGCGTGAATTTTTAGGTTCACAAAAGAAGTGCCGAGAGAAAAACGAGCAGCAGCGATACTTTAGTCATGACTCACAATGAGTTTACCGTTATTTGCTCTGTGAATTCCACTGTAAAATTAAAACCTGAAACAAAAAATCATCTTTTAATTTTGGATACTGTTTTATGACCTTTTCCCTTAAAAGGAGAACTTAATGAATGTAAAGATTAATGAAATGTCGCATTCTCAAAGTCTATCGAAATTTTACTTAAAATATGAGTGTTTTTGAATAATTTTGGTGTATATCATCTTCACTTCAAACGAGCAAAAATATGAAGAAAACGATTCTGCCGTAAACGTAACCAGACTTCATTGCACAAAATTCTACTCTCAAAGACATTCGTTCGTTGAATTGCTTTACGGTTATTTCTTCCGTTAAACTAAAGGTAAAATCAAAACCATGAGTGAGATTAATGTTTTTTCTAATTTGCTTACAGTTTTAAAACCTTTTTATCCAAATCAGCAAAATGTAAAGAACAAGAACGAAACTAACTCATTAACATATATGACAACTCCCGGAGAGTTCCGTCGAGTTACTTTATGGTCGTTTCTTCCACTGAACCGGCTGTAAAACTCTAACACCAAGAATGAAAGTTATGCTCCTCTAATTTTTGATACAGTTTTATCACTCTTTAGCTATAAAGAGGAAAATTTCTAAAGAGTAAAAATTGCTGTGTAAAAGTTACCGTAAATAGCAGCACGTTGAGCGGATTTATTTACTGTGACAATCGGATTTTTAGTTTCTAGTCTACATATGTAACCGAAATAAACCTGATTAGAAGAAAAGAATATAATATTGTGCTACTAAATACACATGGCCATAAACTGATGTTCAATAAACTTACCGATATAAACCGGAACAGCAAATTTTGACTTTTTCCGACGATCGATTGATTCTGCTTTCAGTTTCAGCTTTAAAAAATTTCGTGAACGTCTGTTGTCTCCACAAAACCTTTTTTATAACTTCTTCGGCTAAAGAGCGAACCCCAACAAGAATTTTGGAAAATAATCCGCTTCCTCAATTCCGAATTGCCATAGGCCAGTGCCGTGAGGAACGCAATGAAATCACAGTGTGTCATCGAGAATTACAACGCTGCTGCGCCAATCAAAGAATGCTTTACATCTGCTTTATTTTATAAAGTTTTTTAAAGTTATCATTTTCGAAAGATGGAGAACGCACAGTATATTCACACTGTTACCACAATGTCTGACCATACACAGCTTCCATCGCTTTTGAGAGATCTTTCTTCAATCTTTTTATCTAGGGCCAACTGTACTGGCGTTGTGATTATTACATGCCGCTTAGTGTACGTGAAATTCGGGATCAGTTTTCAGTAATAAGTTGGTTGTTATTCTCAAGTCAAGTTAAGCTTAGCGAAGAAATATGATGGGAGGTATTTATTCTAACGTCGGAAGATTCAGTGTACAGCAATCTGTTAGCAGGTGAAAAATGTCGCATGCTATGCGCATGTATTACACTTACTAATAGAATACCATCAGAGACCAAAAACATCCCTTAAATTAAAAGAGAATTCTTACTTGGACAAATAAATAGAGGGACCTTAACAACCTTTTTTCGCGAAGCTATCAGAGGATGTTTAGCTATTGTATTAAAAGATATCTATTCTTAAGTTCCTATCAGACTTGTGGGCGGTACCTCGTCAGCTGAGGGTCGCGTGGAGATGTACTACAATGGGGTATGGGGCTCAATATGTGCAGATGACTGGGATTTGAACGACGGTCATGTGGTATGCCGAATGTTAGGGTACAAATATGCCCTGCAGGCCAGCAGAGGTCGCAGATATGGAAAGACCAAAGGATACGTTTTTCTGAAGTCCTTGAGATGTACTGGTTTTGAGCTGAATATAATGAGCTGCCCACACGGAGCAGGTTATTGTGGTGACAACGATGGCGCTGGTGTGGTCTGTTACAACCCAGAATCCTCAACAGGTTTGTTTAAACGATAAAGTCAGATAATTTGTTTAAAGCAAAGAATAACAAGCGAATAGATTGAAACTGCAACAACTACAACAAACGTATTGGAGTGGATATAGGTTGGCTCAGCCTTCGTGACTCTCATCACTACCAGTCATTGTTATCGTCAATCAAAATCGTCCTTTAATTATCACTGTCCATATCATTAACAGGTCAGTTTTTGTTAATAAGGAGCATTTACTGTCACTGTTACTGTCGCTGTTATCGCCTTTGTTATCGCCGCTGCTACCGTCGTTTTCATCGCTGTTGATATCGATGCCGCTGTCACTATTAATTATATTACTGTCACTGTCCTTTATCGTTGTCGCTGTTACCTTCGCTGTCGCTGTCACTGTCGTCGCTGTTACTATTGCTTTTAGTATCGCTGTTACTGCCACTGTTACTGTTACTGTCGCTGATACTGTTGCTGTTACTGTCGCTAATACTGTTGCTGTTACTGTCGCTGATACTGTTGCTGTTATTGTCGCTGATACTGTTGCTGCTACCGTTGCTGTCACTGCTGTAACTGTAGCACGAAGACGTAAGACGCGTGCTTGTGCTGTGTTGATTTTGCTAAAATTTAGTACACGCACTGTACTTATCCGAGTGGAAAAAAAAGAAACAGAGAGATTAAAAGTCAAAATATTCTAATTTCTTCCTAAATAAATAGAAGACCTATAAAAACTGGGCAACAAAAGTCTAGCCCAACGTACGGTATGAGCGTTTTATCTAGAAACTGTGACAAGTTCATAGCAAGTCACTGTGAACATGACAATGCGTTAGAAAAGCTTTCAAACATAGCTAACTGAACTCTTTTTGTTTTTAGTTTGTCCTAGTTTGAACTGAACTAACTGAACCAAACCACGAGTGAAGACCAGTTCACCGTACAGCCTACATGAATCGGGATTTACACAGATACAAACACTGGCTATTTTAACATATCTTAATGCCACGCAAAAGTAAATTTATCAGAAAGCGAGCTTTTAAAAATATAAGTGTCCTAGCATATATCCACGTTTGATAAAAGAAGCCGGTGTGTTGTTTAATGCCTCATGATCATTGGGCACTATAAACCTCAAATATGAATTAACTTACTGTCCTCACGTCCTTTGAATTATCCTACCTAAGGTAAGGTTGCAATTGAGTTGAACTCTCGAAACAAGCGCCTTACCTTGTTTCTAGTGGGTGATATTTCGTGTGACTAATTGTTTAAATTCTATCTTATGACATAGTACAGATTGTGACACTAAGAAACAAGATCTGAATTTGAAATTTAAGAAAGCTTTGTTAAGGGAACTAAGTGACAAAATTTTTTACTCGATTAATTCAGTTTCTAGAAATATGTATTGAGTTACAAACTTGGTAAGAAAAAACTGTAAGTGGGAGCGTTAATAAAAATAAAACAACCGCAAAAACGGGGTTTCCGAACTTTTTACATTTAGTTTACAGCCTTTCAGAGCACGTTTGTCAGTTAAGCACAACTACCGTGCAAAAAAGAACATTGCGGGTATTTAATTTACTTGTACAATAGGACAAATTTTTATGATTTTCGGAAAGAAAGTTTTTGTGGATGGAGATAACCTAAAATATTTTGCTTGGAATTTGTTTTTGCTGTTTGATCTTTTTGTTTTTGTACAGGGAGTCACAGAGACACTGAACAAAAACTTATGTATCTATCTGTTGTTCGGATGATTTTGTTGTAAACAGTTTTTGCGCGTCAAAACATTTTCTTAAAAAAAGGACGTGATGCAGTGAGAGTTGCAGTTTTATCAATACTAAACTGCAAGTGAACTTTTAAAAAGTGAAAAATGGCCATGCTTTAATGGTATTAAATTTTGAAGAATTCGTTTTTTGCGAGAATCATAAACCATATATCGGCACTGAGCCTAAACTACAACACAGCATTGCTACTAAAGATTTATAGACAAAAAGATAGAAATATATAAGCGCTGTACACATAGTTCAAATCCTTAAAGTACGACTCAGTTAGTCAATAAGCTTATTAGATTTAAAGAAGGGAGGCGAAGAAGCCAACTATAAACATGCAGGAATTGATGATATATCGAAACATTGGGGCAGCGTTACGTTGTTCAAAGCTGGTTAACCCTGGTTTCAGCAGCTGAAAATTTGATGAGCAATTTGATAATCAAGTAAATATTTAACTTACTTATGAAGTACTATTCCGAGTTTCAACCCAAAATATATCAGCAAAATCAGTATCCATAAGACTGTAACTGAGCTGGAGGATTGCGGGAATATAAGTTTACAACTTGGTTATAAACTAAGTTAAAATTGAAGAAAACCATCTCAAGTTGAATACTCATAAAAAAAAAAAATTCGGAATAACTGACGGGAATCAAACCCACAACCCTCTGATTACCGGTCATGAAGATGCTCTATCCACTGAGCTACAATTAGCTCTTATGGGCCACTTTTAAGTTCGCAACATGAGCAGTGCTTGCTTTCTAATGGTTTATAATTCTAAGTCGGGGCTAGATTCAATTGGTTTTTGAACAACTTGGCCTCTTTCATAACGTTTTGATAAAACTTACTTTTTTAACTGTCGGGGCAGTAGGAGGACTTTGAAATAACTCGGTGAGCTGCTGAGGCGAGACCGGGATGTTGGAACTTAGTAGGAAATTGTTTGGAGACACTGTCCCAGTTGAACATTTACAGCACTACTTGTTAAAGCTGAGCATCTTGTAATACAAAGGTATTTTAACTGATGGCAAAGTAAATTAAAAGAGTAAAAATTATGTTGCGTCTGCCTTGACTTTTTTAAAATAGTTTTAAGGTTTGAGAGAGCAGCCAGTTTTCCAGGGATCGTATTATATCTGACAACCTGTTGCCTGTGAGAAGAAATGTTGCCTATCTAAAATATACCAGGCCAGGGAAAATATATTTCGTAAAATAAACAGACACTCACAAAATGCTTGCGAGTTTACTCTTCTCGCTTGGCTAATCCTAAATAGTAAAATTGCACTATTGCATTTTTTATTTTACTGGGTACTAGTGTGGTGTGCATCTTCTCCTATATAAAGTGAGGCCTGAGAATCAGCAGCCGTAAACAGCTGTTCTGGCCTTACTGGGCCTCGTCAGCACGGTACAGAAAACAAACTATAATTGAGAAATAGTTCATGGTTATCGTGTATCTATCGTGTTTTATATGATAACCCGAGTTATTCTCCCATTTTGAATGGTTCTCACCTATGATCTATTAGAGGACAGACGCAGGAGTGACATCACCATTACAAAGTTTTTAATTTTTTATTATATAAAACATATAGATTCCATGTTTCTGTGCCTCTGTTCAGTAACAGATCAGAGAGGACGTCAAACTGCGGTAAGAACATCGCCACTTGTTTGTTCTTTCCACATTTTGACGTTATCTGATATCTATTACTGAACAGACGTACAAAAAGATGGAAACTATTTGTTAAATGGATGCACGCGGAAAGTTAGGAGAGCACGAGAGAGAAGCATTTGGGAAGCACGAGAGGAAGCTCTCAGTTCACAGCTATTGACCATCCTTATATAGCTTTTCCAAACATTATTTTGCAGACGATATATTCAATCAGATATAGTTACCCAAGATGACTGGCAGTTAAGATTTTGTAATATTTTGTATGTATGCTTGTTGATGGCGTCTTAAAAATGGCTTGTGTTTTTTACACGATTACATCAACTGCATCTCGTTTTTTGCATGCTTTTCATCCTATATATGTAGATTGAGATTCATTTTGATTCCAAAATTTGGTGTGGACTAGCTTGTCTCTATTAAGTACATTGGCCGTCTGTATGATATAAGTGGCGGTTCGGCGAAAATTGTAGCTAGTCTCTCTTTTGACTTGAAAAAATTCCAGTTTCTGATCGCGATTTCTGCTGTGTATGGAGAGTATGAAGTTACCAGTGGTATTCGATTAGCGGTTTATTTTTTCTATTATTTTTAGGTATTCTTCTTGTGTTAAATCTAGTACCTTTTCCATCTGTTTCCGTACATTTTGTTGATTGTATCCACAGGCTATAAAAATCATTTGGAATATTCAATTATTCTTTATTGAATATTTTTTGATGAGCATATTCTTCGTAGTCTGAGTGCTTGGCCAGATGGGATACTATGTTTTAGGTTTGGTGGGTGTCCTGACGTTCAATGGAGATACGGATGCTTATCTTTTGGCTTTTTTTACACATATGATGATCTTTCCATCTTGAACCGTGACAGTTGTGTCCAAAAAGTTAACGGTGGATGCTGATTTTTCACGTGTGAACTTCATGGATGTAATAGCCCCGTTAAGGTGTTGTATAATTTCTTCAAGGAACTTTTCATCGCTTTTCCATATGAGGAAGATGTCATTATGAATCGTATCCAGTTGATTAAGTATTGGAACCATTTTGTACTATATACATATATCTCTTCGAAGTGCCCGAAGTAAACATTTGCAAAATCGGGGGCTACTCTTGTGCCCATGACTGTACCCTTCGCCTGCAAAAAATTTTCTTCACTGAACGTGAAATTGTTCATCTTCAGTACTTTGTCCCAAATGGCTGTTAATGTTTGAGGTGAATGTTTGTTTTGTCCAGTTTTGTTTAGTGTGATGCTCGATTATCTCAAGTCCCGCATTCGGATCGATGTTTGTGTAAAGGCTTGACACATCCAGAGTTGCTAGAAGACATCATGTTGGTAACTGTCCTAGTTTACGGAGTCTTGTTATGAAATCTGGGTGTCTCTTACGTGAGATGGTAGTTGCGCTGCCAGTAGTCTTAGATATTCATCTACGTATGCAGATAACTTTTCTGTATGGCTTTTTACTGAAGAAACAACTGGTAGGGTTATTAGCTTTATGGATTTTCGGAAGCATGTAAAACACAGGTGTTCTAAATATATGTGGTTTTAGGAGTTCGGCAACTTATTAATCTAACTCTCCATTTATCACCTGCTCGTTGATAATCTCGTGGATCTGTTGTTCCAGGTTAGCCGTTAAGTCCTATTGAACACGTTTGTAGTATTCCTCATTGTTCAATTGCGTCATCGCTTCTTTCAGGTAATCCTCTGTGTTTTGGATCACTATGGCTTCCCCTATATCTGCCGGCTTAATAACTATGTCTTTGTTATTGCTTAACCTATTCTGAGGCTTGGCGCTCTTGTTTTTTCAAATTATTTGTCTGGGATATGGTACTAGTTGAAATTTTTCGTTCATGTCCTATCTCAGTTTCTCTATGTACGTGTTAAAAATGGCTCCGGACAGTCGGTTCGTTCTTTCTTGTTAAGCTTTTGCAGTATCGTCGTTTGGTACACTGAGTCACCCTGTTCCATATCTTCAATGTCTATCGGGGCGTGATATTCCCGTAGGTTAAACCTTCTTGCAAAGGCATTTATTTCAACCATTTTTGGAGGCGGTGGCGTAGGGCAATCGTTTAGTCCTTTTACTAATAGGTTTGTTTCTGACTGTGTAAGCTGCAAAGAAGATAAATTCACCATTCTTTTACTGAGGATTTTATTTCTGAATTTTCATTTCTTTGTTGTAAAGTTTGTTTCTTTTCTCTCGTCCTTTTCCGGTTCGCTGAGAGTGTTTCGGACGAAGCGATTGTGCCATTGCTTGTTTTTGTCCCTGGTGGGGTGCGATGGTATAAAATATTGCCTTAAGGGCTGGTATCTCCTTAGCTTTTGCTGTTTACTATTTCTCCACGCTGCACCGTTCCAATTTTTTTGTTGCTCAGGCGCTGGTTCTGCGCTATTCCGTGATGTAAAACTATTATTTCTCCTTCGGTACGATTGATACCTTGGCTGAGGTTTTCTCCATGGAGTTTTAGGGCGTTTGCATGCTGTTATCTGAATTCTCGCTCTTTAGCTTTAGACGGATGTGCCTCTTCATAGCATCTCCATAGGTCTCCCTGTCCTGATTCATTAGATGTGCCTGTTATTCAGATTTTTTCTGTTCCCGTAGCTTGTAAAGTTTCGTTCGCTTCTATTCTTGTAGCTCTCTCTCTTTTCTGCCAATGATGGTTTCAATCTCTTGTTCTAGCTGTTCTTTGTTATCTTTCATCTACTTTTGGGGAGCTATTATCGAAAATGCTATCGATTCTTTCTAGTAATTAGTAGTTTTCAAGAAATCGGCAAAAATCGAAATCGCATGTTTAACTTAATTAGCTAATATGCACATTTGAACCTGAAATGAAGGAATTTTTACGTAGTCCTACTGCAACATGCCGCTACGCAAAGAAACAAGAAAGGGTTTTTAATTTATCGAATAATTCATAACTTGTACGGAATTGAGAAGAATTGATGGTTTTTCTTGCTTCTTTGAAAACAACAATATCAAGACTTTCATGACATTACAAACCAGTAAAGTTCGGAGGTCCAAAAGTCCTCTTGGCATGTCCGATACAATATTATTTCGAGAACTACGATGAAGATTAGACCTTGTACTTTGCTTTTATATAATAAAAGTTTTGGGCTATGCATATACGCGCGAACGAAATAAAAAGTTCCTGAGTCTCTGCAAGAACATTTTTGCTTAATTATAGTATTTAAGAGCTGATGTCAGTAAACATCACCTGTTTCACGACATTGTAAAAAATCTTAAAATCTTCAAACTTTGTCAGATGAAAGGTTTTGGGGAACTATTAACAAAAATATTAGTATGAACTGGCTTGCTTATTTGCTTTATTGTCGAGGTCACTCGATTGTTGGCATTTTGATGCAAATTGGTGTCATGGCTGAAATCGACAATACTGACCTTGCATCTGCGCTCTTTGATATCCTTTAAAATCTGTCCTCCAACTTAAACTGTATTCTGATGGGCTATTTTAGAGATTCCGTCTGTAATAGAAGATTTCATTATATACTTCTGGGCTTCTGCGCCAACGTGCACAAAAAGCCGAGAACCACCTTTCGGCTAAAGCCGCTGTTACACGTTGAAACTTTTAGCTGAATCTCGAGTGCACTGACGACGAGCGAGACCAGTTTCACCAACTGATATTACACGGTGAAACTTTTTTTTTTTCGCCACAGCGAACGTTGTGACTGTTGCAAAAGTAGAAAACAGTTCTACATTTCGTGAAACCTGTCTCGCAACGAAAATTCAAAAAAGTTTCACGACTATGTTACACGGTGCAACGCCTGGCGAAACTTGTTTCGCATCGTTGTTGCACACAAGTTTCAGCTAAAAGTTTCAACGTG
>JAOCNB020129697.1:0-10734 GCA_026546465.2 Palythoa caribaeorum | reverse complement strand
AGAGGGGTCATGGAATTTTATATCTTCTCTAGAAGAGGGTCAGGAGGTCCTGTTTAGTTTAATGGCAAATCTTGCCAACCCACCCCCTGGCATAAATAATGAATGCTCCCTTACGGGACAATTGAACTGATGAAGTATGGAGTCCTACCATCGTTTATTTACATTATTATATCATATTCCTCACATTGTGTCTTGTTATATATTATCAAACCGATCATATGTTATTATAGCATATAATATCATTTCATATCCACTTAGTTTCATATATCATATCAATTACAGTTTAAGTTTTGAGTACAATACTAAATAACACAGACTTACTTGTTACAATTAAAGGTGACCTAATTACAAAATGAATATCTTGCCCAACTTGATGCTATGCTCGATGCTTCAGAGACAATAGTCACCCAGCTGTTGATAGTTATTTATTTCGACGTACCAAAAAGCTAAACTATTTAGGCTTTAACTGGTTCGGATTTCGACAAAAGTATGTGCGTGTTTTCAAAGCGGCCGTCCTACTTTACAAGCCATTGAATTATGCTGTTCACTGAACATTAAAAGGGATACAATAAGTCATACTGTCTTTGAAGTTGATGTTATTCTAGCCATGCGACTTGGGAATGCTGTCAAATCTTTCAAATCTAGGAAGTGGTTTTATTTTACTATAACATTTTTCAACTGTTTTGTGTCAACTCAGTCAGCTAAGTTGGTTTACAGAGCAAGTTTTCAATGTTGTTGCTGTGTATAATGAGTAAAAACATGACAATAACTAATCGCCATTCACTGGCCACAGTTATGTACAGCCTACTTTCGAAAAGGATCTAAAGGATTTGAATGACTCGCTCTTGTGTATTGTTAAGTTTTAAGTCTGTCTCGAGTTCTTTGCATATTTTAGATATATTTGCCTTCAAAACAGAAATAACTATCTTAAATTTTTGTAATGCTTAAAATATCTGCGTTATGCTCCAATTTTGACTTAGTTATAAAAAACATCATGTTAGTGTCACATCATATCACTGTGATCATATCGTAAATATAGTATCATATCAAAGAGTATCATATCATATCATTTTACATCATACTTTTCCATATCTGACATATCATACATACCTAAAGTTTTGAGGACAATACTAATTAAAACAGTCGCTGTAACAATAAAAATATCTTTTCTAATTTCCATCAGTTCTAAAGGTGAATTATTTAGATCCGCCTTAAAAATATCCGTGACCATGTGTGATGCTAGATGGTATTAAAAATAAAGCAATCAGAACAATAAGTTAATACCTTCTTTTATATACGTGTCTCGGGAATGCTGGCAACGGAGAAAAACATCATTCAGTCAAAGTGAGTCTAAAAACGAGGAAGCATCTTTTTATCCGAACAAATACATATCACCACAGTTAACACGTTCGGATTTTCGTGCCAAATTAGTGTCCAAGTTGGTTTACAATATTAGTTTTCAATTTTGTTTGGGTGTATAGTTGATTTAAAATTTGACACCTAGCTTAATTTGTTGAGTAAAGAATCTCTTCAATTAGTCTTTCACTTGACTAGCGACAAAGTGCAAACCGTTTTCAATGCTAACCTACTAAAAATAACTTTCTTCTCTTTCTTCTCCTTCTTGTTCTTGTTCTTGTTCTTGTTCTTCTTCTTCTTCTTCTCCGGCTAACAATAGGGGTGGCTTTTCCTCATGTAAATAGGCCCTCAGATATATCAATCAGAATGTTCACTTTGCCTGTGACTGAGAATAAGAGTACATTGTCACCCAGCTGGAAGTGATACGAGAGTATTTCTGCAGCATTTAAGCAGACTAGATGCTGCTCACTTGATCGGTATCAGGTCTTTGAAGGAATTAACATTTACACCCTCCGAGATGACAATGGCAATGACAATGAGAATGACAATCAAAGACGATGACAATGACAGTGACAGTGATAGCGACAGTGACAATGACAATCAATGACAATGACAGTGACAGTGACAATGACAATGACAATGACAATCAATGACAATGACAGTGACAATGACAATGACAATGACAATGACAATCAATGACAATGACAATCAGTGACAATGACAATAACAATGACAGTGACAATGACAATGACAAGGACAATCAATGACAATGACAGTGACAATGACAATGACAATCAATGACAATGACAGTGACAATGACAATGACAATGACAATCAATGATAATGACAATGACAGTAACAATGACAATGACAATCAATGACAATGACAATGACAATGACAATCAATAACAATGACAATGACAGTGACAATGACAATGACAATGACAATGACAATCAATGACAATGACAGTGACAGTGACAGTGACAGTGACAATGACAGTGACAGTGACAATGACAATGACAGTGACAATGACAATGCCAATCAATGACAATGACAATCAATGACAATGACAATCAGTGACAATGACAGTGACAGTGACAATGACAATGAAAATCAATGACAATGACAATGACAGTGACAATGACAATCAGTGACAGTGACAATGACAATCAGTGACAATGACAATGACAAGGACAATCAATGACAGTGACAATGACAATGACAGTGACAATGACAATCAATGACAATGACAATGACAGTGACAATGACAATGACAATGACAATCAATAACAATGACAATGACAATGACAATCAATGACAATCAATGACAATGACAATGACAATGACAGTGACAGTGACAGTGACAGTGACAATGACAATGACAATGACAGTGACAATGACAATGACAATCAATGACAATGACAATCAATGACAATGACAATGACAGTGACATTGACAATCAGTGACAATGACAATGACAAGGACAATCAATGACAATGACAGTGACAATGACAATGACAATCAATGACAATGACAATGACAATGACAATGACAATGACAATGACAATCAATGATAATGACAGTGACAGTGACAGTGACATTGACAATCAGTGACAATGACAATGACAAGGACAATCAATGACAATGACAATCAATGACAATGACAATGACAGTGGCAGTGACAATGACAATGACAATGAAAATGACAATCAATGACAATAACAATGACAATGACAGCGACAGTGACAATGACAATGACAAGGACAATCAATGACAGTGACAGTGACAATGACAATGACAATCAATGACAATGACAATCAATGACAATGACAATCAATGAATGACAACGATTATGACAATCAATGACAACGACAATGACAATCAATTAATGATAATGACAATGACAGTGACAGTGACATTGACAGTGACAATGACGGTGACAGTGACACTAGATACAGTGAAAGTGACAGCAAGTGACAGTACTAGTAACAGTAACAGTGACAATATTTTGTTCAATACCATAATTAATATGTGAACAGTTTCTTTATATTTGAAAATTTCAAAAGCTGCAAAAATGCACAAAAAGAAAAGAGAAAAATGTACGTTTTCATAACTTTTTAAGTTAAATAAGACGGCTCTAAAATACTTGTTTACTCCTCAACTGAATTTGGCTGCATTAATTAGACATGATACAAAAGATCACGAAAAACATTGCATGTATTTCAATGGAGAAGATGAAAAATTTCTTCTGCACTAAGTTGATTTTTTAGAATGCAGTATGTAAATGATACTTTAGCTTAGAGAACAGAAATAATCGTACGAAATTCTATTCATACAGCTAGTCAGGACCAAGGGCCACCTCCGTGTACGTTCAACGAAAAGCTTTTTTAAAGAGACTATCGACTGTGTCGATCGTCAAGTTGACTGAAAAAGCGAATGATTATATAAACGCCTTTGTGATTAACGTTAACTGATCTCTGCAGAGTGTCGAGGAAGCTAATGTTATGAACGTTAAGCCCTTCGTCGGAGCAAATTCAATTTCAGAGTCAAATTGACTTAGCGGTCATCACTCGCGCTTCTCACCTCTAAGACCCGGGGTCTAAGACCCGCACGTGAGCTGTGATTTATCAACTCTCAATCTGACTCCGAGGGTTTTTCTCCGGGTACTCCGGTTTTCCTCCCTCTCGAAATTCGAATTTCACGCCAAGATCTGAGCCTTCGAGCAATTTAACTATAGCCTCTCGCTAGCCGGAAGAGTGGGGGAACATTTCCGTCGCGATTGACGTTAAATTAAGTATTTTTAGTATTTTTTTGACACAACGTAACATGCACCAACGAACAAAGGTTATTAATGTTACATCAATTTGTAAACATTGTTTATCCAATATATTTATTCTGACTAAATACTTACTTAAGAGGCTGTCCGCGTAAGAAACGACCGAATGAATTTTCGATAGAAAATAGATTTTCTTCAAATTTTGTGCACTGAAAGTACAATCTATGTGATGAACAAAAACAGAAATACTTTCACTTAATTTTGGTTAATGCTTTATTAATAAAGTTTCTTCAAACGTATGTATTCCCCGTCGGCAGAGCTGTAACAACATCGTCAATATTTGCGCCGAGTTATTTTTTTTTTTTTGGAGTTTCATTTTTATGTACTCTTTGGCATTTCTAACTAAATTTCAGCTTTACCTAACAAGCAAAATTATAATAAAGCATTTTTTTGTCCTAACAAAACAATTTAATGAAAGAATGGTTGGAATCGAAAAAGTCGGTATATGTGTAATGTGCATTATGGCTGTTGAATATAGTACATGTTGGTAGAGTTATAGCGGTTCGAAACAGCGAGTGCCCAAACATTTTTTTCTATTACACCAACTATAGTAGTAAACAATGAAATATGCCAAGATTCCAGATCACGTTGAACTTTTGAGAAAATCTTTTTCAACTAACAGCAATGACGCCGAAATTTTGTCAGGGCGAGTTGCAAGCTCTTTTGAAAAACTCATAACTTTAACATTTCGAGTCAAATGATTAAAATTTTACCCTCATTCCAAAGAGGAAGGGCTAAATAAGATAACAATTGTTTAGGTTTATTTGAGCAAATGCACGATCTTCTAGAGCGATCGCCACAACGCCTAAATTTGAAAAAGTTAAGTTCCGTGGTTTCTGACTGTCCTCAGAAAAAATTGTAAAAATTGAAATAAAGAGCTGCAAATGAAAATATTGCTGTTTTTGTTCATCACATAGTTTGTACTTTCAATGCACAAAATCTATTTTCTGTCGAAACTTTACTGGTCGTTTCTTACGCGGTAAGCCTCTTAAACAGCCGCTTGAACAAGTTGCTTTTCACAAGGAAGACTATAGTAAAAACTATGACAAATAATAATGACAATGACAAAACCAAAAGCAATGACAAATAACAATGAAAACAACGATGACAATAACAATGACAATGAAAATAACAACAACAAAAACAATAACATTGGCAATAACAAGTAATAGCAATTAAAGAATAATTTTGAATATGGTAGGCTAAATATTTTTTATGTTTCATGCACTTTCAATGATGTAATCAACTTACTGGGTCTGCAAGGTCTGCATGGTCCGTAAGGGTATGGACGACGACACTCTCCATAGCGACATGGCCCTTGAAATAAATTAATCAGCATTCACATTTATTAATTACGGTAATATTAACAATAGCACTGAGAGTAACGGATAGATCCTTGAAAAATTGGTTTAAATTTTATGAGGTTAATAATTGATAACAATAATAGTTCTAATTATAATTATAAAATAATATAACTATTTAACAAATAGATTCTATGTTGGCGTGCGTCTGTTCAATAATAGATCATAGATGACGTCAAACTGTGGTAAGCACAAAAAAAGTTGCCACACGAGGCGATAGCCGGTGTGTCACTGATGTTCTTATCACAGTTTGACGTCCTCTGTGATCTATTACTGAACAGAGGTACAAAAGCATGAAATCTATTTGTTTTATATAACAAAAAATTAAAAACCTTTTAAGGGTGACGTCAATCGTGTGTCTGTCCTCTAATAGATCATAGGCGAGAACCAATCAAAATATGAGAACAACTTGGGTTATTATATAAAATAGTTTATTTCCGAATTACGCTCCACTGCTCACAAACAAAACCTTCAAGTCGAGTCTAGGTGCTCACTTTCCATACATTTACTGTATTTTTGAGCACTTGGCCTCGACTTGATGTTTTTGTTTGTCGGCAGGGAAGCGTAATTGGGAAAATGCCTATTATAAAAAGACTGACAATTTATATAATACCTAATTTTGTTATTTTTACGTTTGTGTCCGTTAAATGGAGTATTTAAATCACATGGGCCACGTCTGCATCGTCCGTTAGGGTCTGGAGAACGACAGCATGGATGATCAATGATATCAATGGATAATAATAATAATAATAATGGATAATAAAAGTAGAAAGTTTAGTGTACGGTACAAGAACACATCTTGAGTTTGTCGCTAAACACCAAACCGTAAATGCAGAACCCTGGAATTTCGTGGTGTTAACACTTATACAGGTTGAGTTTTTGTTTCACAAGCATCAAGTTTATATTTAAACTCTTAAAACAATCATGAAACGATAAGCGACCTCTTTGTTTGTTTTAATGTTGGAAGATGATGATCTCTATGAAATAGAAATTTGATTGGTGTTATTCATTATATTTTTGAAGATATTTCGTGAAACCCTATAAAACAACCATTCATTTTATTTGTCTTGAAGAGTAGAAATGATCGGTGTTATTCATTCCATTTTTTAATCAATTGATGAAACCCCATAATTTGACCATACATTTTGTTTGTCTTGAAGAGTAGAAATAATTGGTGTTATTAGTTCTAACTTTTGAACCAGTTAATGAAACCCTATAAAGTGACCATTCATTTGTAATTTATCTTGAAGAGTAGAGTTCATTCTAACCGTTTTGAACCAGTTGGTGAAATCCTATAACTGAAATAGGGCTTTGAAGAGTAGATAGTAAATTTAATCTAAATCTAAATTTCGTGTTGTCAGCAAAGTCCGACTGCACATCACGCCAAAACTACTGACAATGAAACAATTGTTGCATTAAGATATAAAATAGGGGGAAAAATTGCTTACGTTTGTTTTTAAAGTGCCTACGACAAGAAAAATTTTATTGAACTAAAACCTGCCCATTCAAAAATGAGTAAAAATGGTAGGAATGCAAATAACAAAGTCTAGCGCCTTGGAAACAAAAATACTAAAATAAACATGTTTACCTTAGGCTGCATAGCCTGCATGCTATTACTTCACCAAGTTTGACTGATATTTGCCCCAAAATGGGTGAGATTTCCTTTACTAAAGCTCTGAACACTATTTGACGTAATAGCTATGCTAATTTGCATGTCAGGAAAACCAAAATATCTTTGGAAGGAAGTACGCAATTAAAATACCATTGTTACAGTAAGTTCAGATTTGGAGGTTATCGAAAACGCTCTCCAGGTAGGCCTTTGTAAATTATGCTTTTTTTCTTACTAAAATGCTAATGCTTAATGCTCGAATTTATTACTAAAATGCTTTTACATATTTTCAAAATTTCACTGTAATGCTCAAAAAATGCTCATCTTTAATTCAATTAGCTGTCGAAATCGATGAAAAAATAGTACTGAAAAAAGTCTATTGCTATAAGAATTAATGTGTTTTACCTATTTACCATGCACGTCAAAAATATCTCTAGACCTAGATATCTATGGATATTTAATAAACATTTTCCAACGATTTACTTCATTTATTAGTCATTGCCCTGTGTAACAAAAAAATACATCAATCAAAGGAACAACGACAACGTAGAAAATTAGCAAAAATAAAGTTTCGCGGAACTCAAATATTCTCGAATAGAAAAATGTTTTCAGTCTTTGAAGTCCATTCTTAAACAACATTGCACTCTTGCTGTGTTTTAGAGCATATTGTACAGTTCGACCGTTTCTAATTACTGATTTCAGGATCAAATTCTTGCAAGATGATCGAAAAATTCCACTGATGCTTGAACAAATCTACTATAATGCTAGCATTATACTTGAATGCTCGCAGGTTACTATAATGCTCAAAAAAATGCCGGCATAATTTACAAAGGCCTATCTCCAGGGTGAAAGTTTTTGAAAACTGAGGCGTCGCGTCTTAGTGTGGATGGGCGAAAACAAAGGTTTTCAAATACGCTGGCATCATTGCTCACTTTGAAAATACGCTCCAGCAAAGCCTGGTGACGAAAAAGGATGTTTTCTTCTTCACTTTCGTGGTTTAGTGTGGACGCAAATATTTTTATACGTTTTCGATAAAATAAAAACGAAGGTTTTCGAAAACGTATTGGTGTGGACGAGGCCTAACTTTTCAAAATATACCAAGCATGACCGAAGTATTGTCACTAGTAGTAATTATTTTCACGGTTTTACTGCTACAATTACCGAAAGTCTGTCATTGTAGAAGAATTTTGTCTACCGAGCCAAACAAACACCATCCCAGGTTATCTTGTCTCCATAAGTAGTTGGGTCAATTTCAAAATCTCGCATAAACGATTCTAAGCCAAAGGAATGCATGAAAGCTACAGCTAAGACAAAATAAAAACAAAAATTGTTAGTTTTTTGTCCGGGTCCGCAGCGAAAAAATTGGAGGCAGGAGGATCTTTTAAAATTTTATTTTTGAGATTTATTTTTTAAAAGTAATTTTTGCCAAAGAGAGGTTACCCTATTTTGGATGTTTTCAAGTTTCAAATGCCCCGAATTGTGCCTTAGTTACTATGGATTGCAAAATGTATTCTTTGAAAAGAGCTCTCTAACAAATTCCTAAATCAAAATATATTTAAATCGAGCTTGTTGTCAAGATTTTTTCAATTTTTCTGAAATAGCGTCCACACAAACAGAACAAAAAGAAAAACAAAAAGAAAAAGGACGATGCGGCGTGAAGAAAGGAAGCCTTATCTAGAGGTTGTCTCAGATAAACGAAATCAAATAAATGGGACCGCTGTTGTAATTAATTAAGTGATTAGGTTTTAAAATGTTTCGCGCTATCGAGGCCTCCATTTCGGTGTTCATACTGTTGCAGCTACCGTGCGCCTACCCTTTTCTCTCCGGGCTGAATATTTCCTTTGAGTTTCCACCAAACATGCTATTGTCAATACTTGTAATTTTATTTAAAAAGAAAGACATTTTCCAGAGATACTTACTGTGCCTAGTTCTAGAATTTCTCTGTCCGTAACTCCATGTTACACAAATCACCAAGAGGAGCGCAATAAGAATGCAAGATTTCATGGTGGCAGCTTGTTCCACTCCTGGACAGCTTCAGAGCTGAACTGACTCATCTGACAGAGGGATCTTAAAATATTAAAAAATGTTGCGTGATGAAGTGTTTCTGGAAAAGAATTATGGGATTAAATTTAATAGGATTAAGGTTATATGACTACAAGTTGTAAAGGATCTTTTTGTAGAAATCATATATTGCTTGTAATACAATGTTTTATCATGCGGTTTGACGAGGAAATGCTTTCTGTTTATTATAGAACGAGCCAACTATTTTACTTTGGTCAATACTTGGTGACCAAAAGTTCGTAAACACTTATCTCATCTACAGAATCAAGTTTTTAAACGGCATTTAAAGATTAAAATATTAATCAAAAAACATTGTGCACGAAATAAAATCATTTGTTTTGCGGCATACAAAACTGACTATCTTATTCCCAAATTCAAAAACTAGCCAGTTAAAAACTTACGGGAAACTCCAAACACCACTTCTTTTTCCAGCTATCCAAAAAATGGTAACATCAAACAATCGTGCTTTATATCATATTTTTTAAATGTTTTTCTTTGCTATTGTTAGTCAATATGTTTCACTAATCTGGCAATGTTGACTTAATGAATTAAATAGCTCAACACGACAACACGACAACTAGAGTCGCGGTAAAAAGTAGAGCGGAGAAGTAAAGAAAAAAGATGAAAAAAGGAGATAGCGGAAAAGTTGTAAAAAGAGAAAAAGGAGGAAAATAACCGGTAGTGACAATATAAAAAGTAAAACGATAAGAAAACGCTAAAATTACAACCGAGTTTGAACAATAAATAGGAGAAATATGGAAAACACAGATGCAAAAATAGCAAAATATTAAACTCCAACAACTATCCGTAAATCTTTTTGTTCATTTGATGTAATTGTTTGAAAGTGGTCCTTCTGTGTTCTGCTTTAAAATTGATTTTTGAAATCTCAAAAAAACGTTATTTTCAATTTTTTCAAAAATGGGCTACCTGTATTGTGATAGAATGGAAAAATCGGTGCTTAACAGGAAAATGACACAGATAACACCAACTAAATAAGCAAACCGAAAGTAACGAGAAAGTAGTCTGCAAGTTTATCAAAACACAAAATTGTCAAAATGGGGAAAAGTGAAACAAACAATACAAAGATTTAAATTAATTCATCGTATATGTGAAAGTTATAACAAAAATGTAATCGAAGCTAGGCTGGTTGCTTGGAACATAACACTACCGTACACGTTTTGTTGCAAGAACCCAGATATATGTAGCCTAATTGCACTTTGAAAATTAATAGTTTTCCTGTTGTTGACATCCGCCTTTTCTAAAATACAGAAGTTAATGCAAAATTTGCAAAATTATATAAAGGTTTTCTTTTTGCTGTCAACCGAATTGATAGAGTGCCAATATAAAATAATTTTATTTGCACCAGTCCAAAAGTTAGATTTTTGAGGGACGAAGGGGGTAGGAAGGAAGGGCGGGGGTGGGGGCGGGGGACCATTAACCTATGAAGGGGAATCCTTCTTGCTCCCTGCTTGTGTTACAATCTTGCGTAATATAATTCCAATTGCACAGT
>JAOCNB020129659.1:0-10735 GCA_026546465.2 Palythoa caribaeorum | reverse complement strand
AGGTAATTCAATAAATGGTTTGAACCCAGGAGTAACACGGCCATTTTTTCTGGTTGTCTCAATCTGTGATATGTATCTATATAACATGAACAAAGTGGATAAAGGCTTTACCGGCACCTTCAGGAGTACTCATCTATTTCTACTAAAATACCACCATCGGCTGTGTTATACGAGCCGGTGCAAAACTAGTTAAAACCCTGAGCTGGAACAACATTGAGATGGTTTTGTGCTTCAAGAACTTTTATTGGTCGACCAGTAATGTGTAAATAATTGAGTGCAACTTTGAATGGCCCTGAAGAAGCCAAGGGCAAAACTGGTCGGCCAGTAAAAGTTCTTGTGGCACAAAACCATCTAAATCTTGTTCAAGCTCGGGGGTTCCAACTAGTTTTGCACTGGCTCGTCTAACACAGCCGATGGTAAAGTTGAAATAGATAATGAGTACTCCTGAAGGCACCGATAAGTGAGCAGACTTTCAATGCTTTTACCCACTTTGTTCAAATCATATATATATATATATATATATATATATATATTATGTATAAATGCTGATTACGGCCATGTGTGATTGCAAGAAAAAGTTGGTTGAAAACTGCAAAGGAATTGTAATTAGCATGGCTCATTATATATTGCATTAACTACATATGATCCTCATCCTGTCATATCTACAAAGTAGAGATCTAGATTTCCATAGTAGCACTACTGTCTACACCAGTAAGCTACACCATAAATAAGGATTTGATAACCTAATTTCATTGAAACTCATGGTACTCATTCATCTTTTCTCCACTGTGTGTGAGACAGCCATTTGCAATTCCAATGACAGAGTGCCAAGAAACAGTGTTTCTAGCATGCCTCCCTTGTGTCTCCCTTACATAGAGATTCTTGTGCCTGCTACTTTCAATGAAAAAAAACACATCAATTGTTCTTTGACAGTGGTCAACACTTTGGACATGGCCAAACCAAAAATCCTCCAACAGTTCTCCCTGAATAAGCAGCATATCTCCACACTCAATATAAACTGGAACAATGATATTGTATGGCAGCTGCCTTGCTTGCCTCTGGTAGTCAGCAACAGTAGACACACCATCTCCACAGCTGTAGAGTATAACCTTTCTCTTCATACAGTCAATTGTGAAAAAAATAGCTCAGAACCTAGTTCTGCTTTAACTTTAATAAATCCACTCCAGAAATCATTTGCTTGAGAGCCATCCTCTGCAGTAAGGGGAGGATAACTTTGCCCAACTGCCAACAATGTTGCACATTCTGTTTCTGTACATCTAATAGACAGAAAGTTTTTTATCTGTAACACTGTTTCATTGCTACTGATGTCTGCTATAATAGTCTCTCCTTTGTAGACAACTGACCCTTGGAATCCTATGTGAAAGAGGTAGGCTTTACTTGAAACAAAGCCAACTACAGGCACCCTACTGACAGAAATATGTAATGTCTCTGCTATTTTGAATCGATCATTCAGTGGCAGTGATTTGACCTTCGACATTGCACCTAACAGAAATGATCTTCGATTTTGAGTTTCCTTTTGTGATTCAACCTGAGCACTTTCGGCTGAACTGGCAAAACCCTGAAAACACAAAAATAGAGAGAAGAAAACATAAAAAACCCCAAGCGAATATAATTTATGTCTTATGTAACAAAACATTGACCTCTGCCAATTGTGAAACTAAAAAGGCTTGGTCATTAACAATGATAGTATCTCCAAGTTTTTTTCATTAAATGTTTAAAGCCAAGACACAGCTCCTTTAATATGTAGTAAGTGCAAATATTTATTATATACTGTGACAAAATATTCGTGTGATAAAGCTGTGAAGAAAAATCGTATCAGTGAAGTGATACGATATCACTTCACACATTTTTATACAATTAAATGGCCCAATCTAATCGCTTATCCAATCACTGCTCTTGTTTTTGATGACGTCAAAAGGCAAGAGTGCGGGAAGGTTTGCATAGTAAGTTTGCTAATTTTAATCTTATCTCTTCCTGTCATTTTGACTCATATCAAGCCTTGTCATATTCCAAGAATAAATCAAAATTTATCTTTATTTTTGTGTAACTTTATCTGACTCAGTAAATAACAAACAAATTATGACATGGCAAAATCCAGATATAGTTTTCTTCACTTGTTTTGGTATCATACCGCTCACTCGCTTGAAGACTCACCCGTTTGCACTATTACACCAAAACTCGTGAATAAAAACGATATCAAAATCTTGTCATGTAATAATCCTCTATATAATGCATGAAAATTACCATCAGTAAGTCAACTTTCCCGGGATTCCTTTGATAAGCAGTTTGCAGTGGCTTCAAAAATTCCCGCCTGGACTCTGACTGGGCAAATGTAGCTTCAATTCCTTTACAGTTATGTGACTTTTTAATGTAGTGCTTTACAGCCCTTTCATAAACAGCACACCAGTAGTTGTCGGGGGAAGAAAAATTAATGATGTCTTCATGTATGTGTGTCAAGTTGTGCACATTTGCAATCCCTGAACTTCTTCAATCTGAATGTTGAGCCGCCATGCCAACTTTTTGTGCAGTTCAATCATGTCATTGTCCCACGACTTCCTTCCACTATAAAAGTGAAGTTCAGTAAGTCTTGAAACAAGTGATTGGATTTCTGATTCATGCCTGTTAGCTAGTTTGCCCATAAATATACAGTCAGCCATTGGAAAAGAAAACTTCTGCAGTCCTTCAGCTTTCCACTGCCCTACATGTAGTCCTTTACAATGTGCAAGTGATCGAGGAAGCCTTCCACTTTTAAGCTCTTGCGTCCAAGGGAAATTGTCAATTTGATCATCCAAGTATGATGGATTAACAAGTTTCATTTCCAGAATTCTTTCTACTTGATTCTTGACAATATTGAGGCAAATAGTATGAAAAACATCATATACCATGTGCTTTAGGATGTCAAAGCCATACAGTGGGTAAAGGAATTTATGAAGTATACTTGTGCCAGTAAACCCTTTGGTAGATGACATTGTTTTGCGAATACTTACTCTTGTTTCAAAATCTATGTCAAACATATCATCAACAGAGGATTCAATACATCTTTCTTCCCAAGGATATCTGAAGTGGTAGCGGTTTTCTCCATAATACACATGTGTGTTTGTACTGTTCTCCAGTAGTCTACCAACAATTTTACATCTCCTGCAACCACACTTTCCTTGGTTCAAGAATTTTCCACACGCATTGTCCGGGATGATCTCCCGTCCAGCACAGAAGTAGCATACGCACTGTTTCTTCTCCACTGGTTTGATAGCCTTCTACGTCTATCTCCCTTGGATAGCTGAAAACCTTGAAACCATCAATGAACCCTGTGGATATGTCCTGCATTAAAGGCTGCAGAAACGGATCAAGAGCTTCAGGCAGGTTTGGAACCTGAGAGCATGGAACAAATCCAACTACATACACCTCTTCTACATGGTTCCTATTCTTGGACATGTTTCCAATGCTAACTTCGAGAGATCCACAACCTCTATAACTTGTCCCAAATGGCTGCCAGCCATCCCAGTGCCCTACGAGAGCCAGATTCAAAGCAGTTTGGGCATTCCACATCTTTACTACCATCTTTGCCACTTGGAGAACTGATTAACTCATTTGATGAAACTGGTGTCCACAGTGAGGGCAGAGCGTTGGCAAAGTCCAGGTACTGTTAGGGTCCCAAAACCACTGCAGTTCAACCCATCGTTCACCATCCCAGAGTTCACATTTTTGTGGATTGCTGCTTTGGCGACCAAGCCAATTATTACGTGCTTTCCAGTGCGATAACATTTTTCTGCACATGTCTGCACTTTTAAACCAATTCTTCACTTTTATTCTGATGCCTAAGTAGTAGTATTTTAGGTATCCTTTCTTGCCACAGTGAAAGCATAGGTCACCCTCATTCTCCAGGACACTGAATTTTCCAGTGTAAACAAATTTCTTAGTAGTTATTCCATTTTTTGTTTGTTCCTTCTCATTTCGACAGATGCATATGAAAAATAATTTCGCATCTTCATATCCTTCTTCTTTTAACAGTTTCTGCACTGCGTTCCAGTTTCTGGGCCACAGGGTAAGCACTATTTCAGGGTCTATATTTTCACTGTTATGGCTGGCTGGCAATAGAGTTTTGCCATAATTCAAAATGTCCTCAAACGTTTGGCAAGAAGATCCACTTTCTTTCACGATCCTAAGAGCGTCTAGAACAGCATTAACCACTAATTTCTTTAAAGGGTTGGATTCCTTTTTTTCAGCTTTACCAGTGCCACCTTGTTTTATTCCTGCTCTTGGCAGTTTGACACGACCTTCGACTTCGTCTTCATGTACATGGTTTTCGTAAATGCAGTCATATTGTATACCTTCAATATCCTCATTCATTCGTTCATCCTCATTCATCAGTTGATTCTCATCCGAGAGGCCATTTTCATTAAGGATGAAACTGCATCCACGTAAAGGTTCGCGAAACTCATCCAATTCTGACCTAGTTTTGGAAACAAGTTGACATTCTTTCCAGTGCCTAAGTTCGGTGGCTCTATCCACTGCTCGCCCATTGCAGTTTGAACAAGGGCAGTGAACATGTCGATATGACTTATCATTGCAACTGCACGATGTGATGCTGCTTCTTGTCCAAATCAACTGACCTTTGTCGGTATTTTCCATAACATTTACACATTTACCGCCACGTTTTAATACTTTTGTTAAAAATGTCCGCTGTACTAAAAAAGAATGGGCTGTGCATCCACACGTTTTGGGCGGGAAGCCATAGCCAATCAGTTAGCGTCTTTCTCAAAACGGGCCAATCACGAGCCGTAAACTTTATAATAAAGTCCACGCTTATAATGTTGGCGCCCTTTTCCTTCTTTGTCGAGTTTTAGTGAGTGCGTAGCAGAAAAAATATAGCTAAAAAATGGCTGAGAAATTAAATGGGAATGATTTGGAAACTCCAATAACCTCAGAAGAAATAAATAAAATGTTATCACAGATTTTCGGTGAAGATATCGCCAAAGCTTTCGAAGGTAAGTCTTAATTGTTGATCCCCAAGTGATCGTCTTGCTATTCGAAAAAAATCGCCCATGTGTGTTCTATTTGACGACAGATGAAGAAATAAACTGCCCTCTCGCGATTGCTGACCTCCTTGAAAGAGATGCAGACTCCCAAATCTTTGTTAAACTTGGGTTAACGTACGGGAAAGCGCTTCGATTCAAAAGAGAGTTTGAAAAACTGATACCGCGATCGCAACGACGAAACGGCAGAAACCACCAGCCGAGTACGCCAAGTGGTAAGCCTTCAATGGGCGATCTCGCATCATTTTCCCCAGAGCTAAGGCGGTTGTATCTTTCAAAGTAAGTGTTTTATCCTTAGAAAATCTTAAATTGTTCTCGAGTGGAAATTTTAGACACAGTAGTCACAGTATTGTTGTGATGCAATGATGTGTGTGGTCCACTAAACTCGTATAATTTGTCACTAACTACTAACCATTATTCAACTTCATTCTAGTTTTGTTTTTTGAGATTACTTTTATTATATTTCGCTATTATTTACTCATAGTTTGTTGCTCTTTAAAATAAATCTTATCTTTAATTTCCATTTTTTGAGGTTACAGAACTCAATGGAGGTAATGTTCCGCCCGAATCGCATTTTTGCGCTGCACTTAAAAGTTTCTCTGTTGGTGTTGAAGTTAAATTGTTTTCTAATTTGAATATAAATATAGAACATTGTCGTTGTTTAAAAAAATGTGGCAAAGTCAATTTATTCTCGTTTTTGGGTGTCAGATGCAAAAGTACCGCCTACCTCCAAAGTGATTGTATACGAGAATGGCCAAGCAGTAGTTGTGAAAGCACATACTTTGATTTTACATCGGTTTAAAGGCACAGTATTTCGTGTAAAAGTATGCAAATGTTTTTGCTTAGGTGTAAAATGACGTTTTATTATATTTTCTGATATAAAAAGTCCATAGAAAGTACTTGTGACACGTTTGCCAACTGCAAATACTTTTGTCACTTTGTAATAACTTTTCAAAATTGAGAGACAGTTTTTCTTCATTTGATTAGAGTATATAATAAAACACTTAATAACTGATCCCAGTTAGTTTTGTTTGCCTCGCATCTCAAATGAATTATATTTCCCATGGCCAGACCCTCGTTGAAACAAAACTGTTTCCCTTGGGACCAGTCATTAAATGTTTACCATGTTTTTTTAAACATTTGACAAGAAATACTATTCTGTGGGTTACTTATGGCACTAATAATCACTTTCTGAGTTTGCATATGCTGTGCATATATATACTACATGTCAAGTGTGAACCAGTTCAAAAGTTGTTTTTATACATTTAACAGGCGCAAGAATGTGGGAGTTTTAGCAACTAAAAGATGGAAGAACAAATTCCCCAAATTTAATACACCTCAACTCAAGGCTGAACTAAAAGAATTTGCAAGAGAAATATCTTCTGAATGCTCATTGCCAGCAGCCGGTTTTTTAACAGAAGGCATTGAGGAACACATGAAACATTTCTTCAATGAACAACGCAGAGCGCACAAAAAAAAGGAGAAGGTACAATTTATTTATCATACACATTAATACTAATCAAACAATTATTAAACAACAAATTAAAATCTCTTAAGTATATCAAATTTGACTGAATGTTAGTACAGGGTTGAAAATTAACCTTCAGCTAATTATAAGGAGCTTGTGGGTGACCATCCTCAAAATCTTAGGTGCCGGAATGAAAAGAAACTAGCCCCATCACTAACATTCCTCAACTTTTGAGTTTTAATTAGTCTATATTATAATTTTAGTTGTATATAATATGGTGTTTATTGGGCCCTTGTTGTGTAATTTACTACATAACTGTATAATTTTAAAATGGATAGTGATAAGAAACTTATGTAATTGTTAGATTGTAATCCATGACATTTTGTTGTCCTGACACCATTTTTCAGTTAAAACTATGATTAACAAGTGAAGTATCAAATCAGTAAAATTTATATAGAAATAGTTTTCAAATACTTCACTTGTTAAACAAAGTTTTCATCTCTTAAAAATGGTACCATGAGGACACCGAAACACTGTGGATTAAGAACTAACTTAAGTTTCTTAATATTATGATTTTCAAAGCAACTACTTATCAACTGTATAACTTACAGTTATATGATTCTCAGTTCAAATGATATTTGAAATGCATTGTAATACTGCAGTGTGTCACTTGTTTGAGTGACCGATCACTCACTACTTTTATTTCTTTCGTGTTGACAACTAGCTGTCAACATATATGTGTGAAATGAATTTATCATTGTTGCTTAAACTGAAACATTTCATTTATTTATTTATTTTCCAATACAGCTACCCCTTCCAAGGAGGATTTTCAGCTGGGGTGGACAGGCATACAAACAACAGTAGAAAAGGGAAAAAGAACTAAAACAATTAAATCAGATTATTATATAGATTAAAATAGCAACACGGATGCGAAATTGATTAACGGAATTATTATGATATTGTTTGGGGAAAGAATGACAAACAATGGGAAGTAGTACTGCATGATAGAGGTAGAAAAGACAGTTCGTGCATGTGGTGTAATCTCCTCCTTGGGGGGCATAGCTGGTCCTTGTAAACATGTTGAGTCTCATTTTTAAATGTTTTAGAGATTTTTAACAATTATTGATTCGACATGTTCTTTTCATAACCAACATCCTCGTGATCTTGCTCAGTTTCATCATCTGTATTGTCAACTTCTTCTGGAATATGCTTGTTTTTCTTTAGTTATGGGTTAACATGTCTTCGCACCTGACCATCAAAAAACTGGAAAATTTTTTTTCCATGCTGTTCTCATAATAATTAGGATGATAAAGCAAATACTACTCAGCCCAAAGTACTAGACTTTGTCCGTACATTAAACATGTAGCTCCCATTCAGGGTTGTATATAAGAGCAGGCGGCCGGCAAAATTGGCCACCTTCTCTGCAAGATTTTGCCGGCCACTTTAATTGCTTTGAGACCCAATCATGTGAAGTAACACAAGAGTTCCAAGAAGAACACAACCGTCTACTTTTTTAATATCTCTGGCTACTTTAAACCTTATAGAAAACCCTGCTCATTTGACAGTCTGTTGAGGAACTATGAGAAAATTTTTGTTGGTTTTGTGCCTAAAACAAATTAGCGTCGTTAGCACAATTGATGAGGGAAGCTGCATGCACAGTCAAGTATCAATTCATGCTTAGTTTTTCTCAAAATTACAGTAAAATCCTACATATCTAAGTATTTGTATGATTTCGAATATTTACAGTTCCTTTTGTTTATTTTTCACAAATATAAATGTTTGCATTTGTATTTGAAATCAATATAATGCCCCCTTTAATTTTCAACCCAGATAGTTCAGTGATTATTTTTTTCTCTTAGCCATCTCCAGGCTGCTCATCGTGCTCTTCAAGCAGTGAAGGAGAAGTGTTAAATTCGACCCCAAAGCTTCCATCTATGGTAAGATACATGTATTGTCAAATATAGAAGAACAATAGAAGTACATGAAATGACCAATTCACCAAATTAAGCACTTTATCCTTGCCTCAGTTTTCTGTTATTTTATGTCATGCTGACACAAATTTGAGTCACCAGCAGGACTCTAGCTTGCTATGTATCTTTATTTTTTTATCTCAAGTGCAATGAACGAAAAGATTTTTGAAAATATTCCGTTGTACATAGGGAGATTAGTCAAAATCATGTTTAAAAAATCTATAAATCTGATCTATTAAAACGATAAGAATTAACAAATTTTCAACTGAATCTGAAGTCTTCATCTTTTAAATTTCAATTTTTTATTAAGATTCTTGTCATGTCTTATTCAACAGCCACAACTAATTAATCCACAGTTAGATGAGGAAGGCATGTTGACAGGTGATGATTATCAGGTATGTATGGTAATATTTTTTACTATAATTTAAGTCGCTATCTTCTTGCACTAAGTTCAGGACATTATATTCTTGAAATAAGCATTAATTTGTACATTAAATATTATTAGTTTAAGTAATAAATGGAATAAAGATCAACTGAAAGACAATTAAGTTATAATGTCTGCCTGAATATTATCACTATAATCAAAATCATTACTGTATTTTTCTTTAATTAATCTGCAATATTGTAATTGGACACCTGTAATCGGACAGTTTTTTAAGCCAATCTTTTTATTACTTTCAGCTAAATCCACAATTCACAACATAAATTACAATCACTATAGTAACTCAACAACTTTTTCAAACTGGACAAATTTGTAACTTTAGACATTTTCTCTACAGAAAATATTTTCTCCAATGTAAATTTTCAATTAAACCATCAATGAAAAATTGCAATTAAAAGCTATTTTTCAAATTGCTCTTTTTTATTTTTTGGAAATTGTAATGATTATGTTAACTGACAGCAGGACTTCGAGTTGTCCAATTCAGTCTGTAATCATACTCGTGATTAACAAATCAGATTCCAGCTTCGTGGTGGTCCAATTTTGTTAAATGCTTGTATGATTACAGACCAAATTGGACTCCACTCAGTCCTATTACCACTATTAATTATAATTTAATATGATTTTTCTTTGTATACAGGATGACGGTACACAATCAGATGCTGGAAGCACCGACACCTTGAAACTTTTTGACGGTGAGGTAAACGACTCTCAAGAAAAGACTACTTCAGCAACTCCATGTACACCTCCAGCTGATATCAGTAAGCTAACCAAGAAATCTGCTGCTGTTGTGTTGAGATCTGTACTTGGTAAACTGCCAGAGAGGGAGGGTCTTGTTAAGATGTTGAGGGGAAAGTTTGAAGTACCACACCGAAGCCTAACTGCACTAACTCCATCTCAGCTCATGGAAACATTGGCCAGAAAGTTCATCTCCATGAAATACGTGGTGATAAATCCTAACGCTGATTATGGAAACTTAACAAGAACTGATCTTAAAGTTCTCAAGGAAATTGATTGCTAGGAAGTGTAATCATTGTTGTGTTTGATCTGTTATTGTTATTATTATATACTATTGCAGAAAGGAGGACCTTGTTAAAATGTTAAACAGACATTTAAAAATTGATGAGTCCCAAGGCACAAAAATAATGAAATGGTAAAAACGTTCTCTGGTTAAAACCTTTGTTAAAGGTTGTAGTCAGCTGACAACCAAGAGCTTGTGTTTTTTTAAATAGTTTTAACCAGACAATGCTTTTACCATTTTATTATTTTTGTTAAACAAACAGTTTTGAAATATGCCGCAATATTTATTTACATATGTGTGCATTTGTATCCATCAACTGTTGTTTACATTGTGGAAATTTTCCTCTTTTAGCTACTTAATTTATTAAATGTCATTAAAGATTATTTGAAGTATATGAAATAAACTATTTGTTTACATTATCCAATATTTGTAGTGGACATTGTGTATAAACACTAAGCAGTTTAAAATTTTCATGCCAGCCAAGTGATAAAATAATATTAGTAAATGAACATCCCAACTTTTGGGAAAAAATTGAGAAGTGAAAATCTTCATTTGGGGAAATCATTGGGAAGGGAAAATCCCAGTATTGGTTTATTATTGAGAATAAAAAATCCCAGTTTTGGTTTTCTTATTGGGAATGAAAAATTCCAGTATTGGTTTCTTATTGGGAAGAAAAAATCCCAGTTTTGGTTTATTATTGGGAAGGAAAAATCCCAGTTTTGGTTTATTATTGGGAAGGAAAAATCCCAGTTTTGGTTTATTATTGGGAAGGAAAAATCCCAG
>JAOCNB020129624.1:0-10737 GCA_026546465.2 Palythoa caribaeorum | reverse complement strand
TTTTATGCTGTATCGCTAAGTTTTAGTCAATTTTCTACCACAAAAACTTTCCTAGTTATCAAGTCTCAGCCTGAGCTCGTTCTTAAATTGTTCTTAAAGTTTGGCAAATTTGAGCCTCGTTGTTCTTATAAAGTTGTTCTTATAAAAAAGCGTGTATTCTGGAGAAATGGAGAACTTTTTTTTCTGCTTTCCAGTCAGTTCAAAAACAAAATATTTTATTTATCTTTCGCTTCATCCAGAGGCTTGAACGGCATGTCTTCTGCAGGTGCGCAGACTAGTTAGTGAGTCTTCCAAAGGCAAAGATATCCATATCATAAAGTGGCATGCAGTTTAGCCAGCTCATTTTATATTCTTAGGCCATTCAAACTTTAAGCCCAGCCGTGCACCCCTGTGCCGGTAATAATATAAGTGCATATCATCTGAGTACCGACACAGAGGCGCCGGCAGCAATTTTTGATTGGGGGGGCAGACACTAGACACACTCATAATAAGGATAAAACAGATATGTGACAGGCCGTGAATTTAGAGGCTTATCTTGATTCAAAAGTGTCTGCATACAAGTCAGTTAACTGTTATATCTTTGGCTCACTCATACCTACATTAGACATATCACAATATTAAACCGCTACCGTAGTCAATATGTTTTGGTATTTATTATATTGTTATATGAGGTCAGCTACATATTTCTCGATACTCAGGTTTTATTTCTTTAATTGTCAGTCATTTACATCAAAAATTAACTACACATCATTTCGGTTTCTTTCTTTCACTTTTTCAGTATTAGTTATAGCTCATAAAAAGCAGCACAAGTCAACGGAATTTTGTTGCATTTAACTATAGATTTTAGTTAATTTTTCTTGACAGATTTTAAGAATCGAAAAGTATATTTCAAAATGCGTCTTGAATGACGCGCTACACAAGATAATTCATCTAGACGGATTATCGAACCGTCTTTACTCTAGTGACCAGACAAACTCTACAGATGACGTTTACCCGTCTAGACGAAGTATCTTGTGTGGTGTGTCGTTCAATTTCCAAATGTGTTTCGTCTAGACGGATAATACGTCTTGTTCCCGTTTTTAAACTATAGAGACAATAACCAGACGTATAATCCGTCCTCCAGTAAAAAAACGGCCATTCAACCGTGCCACGCACAACCATAACCGGCATAAGCATTTTAGTTACAAAATAGTTTAAGTTTAGTCTTCGATTCCGCAATGTTCCCGGACCAATTGAGAAACCTTGTGTTTATTTCGTGTCCAGAATTCTCGTGTGTTTGTACGGTACAGTAAAAACCCACGTGTAAGAACCTACTTATATCCGCAATGAAGATAGGAGAAATAGGTTTTTGTATTTTGGGATACTTGTTAGAAAGTTTATACGGGCTTAGTTGATTCTTAGTCAGGTTCTTAATTTCCATAGAGGAAACATAGTTTTGTTTATCACAAAAAAATAGTAAAATTGATAGTTGGAGAGAATAAGGTAATAAAATTGGTTGTTGAATTGCAAGGAATTTCTTTATATACAGGATTCACGGACAAGACTGAAGCTGGCTTTGTAATCCCGGCGAGAATGAACAGTTTTGTATGTATTTGCATTGTTAGGAGTTGAATCTTTTCTTCTTTGATTATAAATTTTTTATTTCAAGGTTTGAATTTCATTGCAACCCAATGGCAAAGATTTTTTGAATGTCCATTATAGCCTACATATGAGAACCTACAGATTATTATATTTTGGGTCATTTTAAAAGTCGCAAATTTCTACCATTAGGTTCTTAAACCAAAACCACGATAGGCTCTTGCATGCGGGATTTTACTGTAACCATAATTAATGAGATCAAGTCTCTATAAAACTTGTGAGTGACTCTAAATATAGTAAAAACACCCCAAAATGTGAATTCAGGTTTAAAGTGTTGACTGACTCAGAGAAGAACCTTCTTATGCACTCAGGACTTCCATTTACAGGTCACATATAAGGGTTTGCACCCAATCATATGGTCTCCACAGATCAGGGATTTATAATTAATTAACAATTATTCCAGGAGCGCGCGTTGGATATGAGATGGTAAATAGCCAACGAGGTGCGAAGCGCCGAGTTGGCTATTAGCGCGATGGGAATAATTGTTTTATTAAATTTAATGAGCTTTCTGAAACCTTTGATATTTAAATTTTTCTCAGCTTCGCCTCCTACACAAATTTTTCAGCTTCAGGCAACACTTTCCATATAAGGTCATTCGGTATATGAGCTGAAAACCGAGATTGAGTGAACCAATCAGAACGCGAGAAACGCAATATTCGAGGTTGGAAATTTAATAATTATCAATAACTCTCATTTATCAATGACTAAAGTAATCGATAAAAATCCGCTGACGTGTGCGTATCGAGTCATCATAAACTGCAAAATCTTGTTATCGACAACAAACAATTTTTTTTTATTTTTGTTATCGATAACAAACGCGTGTTTTCACGTCTGTAAGACAGTTATCGCCCATTAATCATTGTCAGGACAACTATTCAGTTCAATCTCGTCTCTGGTGAAAAACAAAACAAAAACTAAGAAAACAACTTCATTAAAAATGCCTTCGGTCAAATCGGCTTTTCACTTTCTTTGTTATTTTCCTCTCCTTACTGTTTCATTCCTAACAAAGTAAAAATTTAATTCTCCTCTTAGCAAATTTAATTTTATGGCAGTTCAAAAGTATATGTGAGCCCATGGTTTCTTTTTGAGCTGTTCGTACCTTCCGAATTTATTTAATTTTTGTCTGTTATAATTCTTATATTTTATTAAGTATTAAGAAATGCTGTAAAGTAATCTCTTCCCTGTTGGTTTCAAATAAAATATGATGATGATGATGATGTGCATTATTTCTCTCTGTGCTTCTTATGACAATTGTCGGATCTTCACCCTCTACACATTCAACTTTTTCTCGGTAACTAGTGAGCAATGGGGCTGACAGACATTGCGCAGCCAATCTTACTAGTGCTTTCTTTTAAAGACTGTATAATTGATATTTTATCAAACATGTGGATTCTAATAACCTTCAAGACATTTCCTTTAGATTTTAGGTTAAAAAGCGCACGAGCGCCCTAAGAAACTATATCTTCTTATTCAGCATATAAACGTTTGCACCGCGAGTAATGATAAAAACATGAATAACATGATAAAAAATATCAGTGCCAGTGTCAGTACCAGTGCCAGTACTAGTGTCAGTGCCAGTGCCAAGACCAGTACTAGTACCAGTGCCAGTACCAGTGCCAGTACCAGTGCCAGTGTCAGTGCCAGTGCCAGTGTCAGTGCCAGTGCCAGTGCCAGTGCCAGTACCAGTGCCAGTGCCAGTGCCAGTACCAGTGTCAGTGCCAGTGCCAGTACCAGTGTCAGTGTCAGTGCCAGTACCAGTACCAGTGCCAGCGCCAGTGCCAGTGCCAGTACCAGTGCCAGTGCCAGTGCCAGTGCCAATACCAGTGCCAGTGCCAGTGCCAGTGCCAGTACCAGTGTCAGTGCCAGTGCCAGTGCCAGTGCCAGTACCAGTGTCAGTGTCAGTGCCAGTACCAGTGCCAGTACCAGTGCCAGTACCAGTGTCAGTGCCAGTGCCAGTACCAGTACCAGTGTCAGTGTCAGTGTCGGTGTCAATACCAGTGCCAGTACCAGTGTCAGTGCCAGTACCAGTTTCAGTGCCAGTGCCAGTACCAGTGTCAGTGTCAGTGCCAGTGTCAGTATCAGTGCCAGTGTCAGTACCAGTGTCAGTGTCAGTGTCAGTGTCAGTATCAGTGTCAGTGTCAGTGTCAGCGTCAGTGTCGGTGTCAATGTCAGTGCCAGTGTCAGTGTCAGTGTTAGTGTTAGTGCCATGCCAGTGCCAATGTCAGTACCAGTGTTAGTGTCAGTGTCGGTGTCAATACAATGCCAGTACTAGTGTCAGTGCCAGTGCCAGTACCAGTGTCAGTGCCAGTGCCAGTGCCAGTGTCAGTGTCAGTGTCAGTGCCAGTACCAGTGTCAGTGTCAGTGTCAGTATCAGTGTCAACATCAGTGTCAGAATCAGCGTCAGTGTCAGTGTCAGTATCAGTGTCAGTGTTAGTGTCAGTATCAGTGTCAGTGTCAGTATCAATGTCAGTATCAGTATCAGTGTCAGTATCAGTGTCAGTGTCAGTGTCAGTGTCAGAATCAGTGTCAGTGTCAGTGTCAGTGTCAGTGTCAGTGTCAGTACCAGTGTCAGTATCAATATCAATATCATTATCAGTATCAATGTCAGTATCAGTATCAGTGTCAGTATCAGTATCAGTATCAGTGTCAGTGTCAGTGTCAGTGTCAGTGCCAGTGCCAGTACCAGTGTCGGTGTCGATGTCAGTGTCAGTGTCAGTGCCAATACCAGTATCAGTGTCAGTGTCAGTATCAATGTCAGTATCAGTATCAGTGTCAGTGTCAGTGTCAGAATCAGTATCAGTGTCAGTGTCAGTGTCAGTACCAGTGTCAGTATCAATATTCAATATCAGTATCAGTATCAGTATCAGTGTCAGTATCAGTGTCAGTGTCAGTGTCAGTGTCTGTGTCAGTATCAGTGTCATTATCAATGTCAGTATCAGTGTCAATATCAATGTCAATGTCAGTGTCAGAATCAGTGTCAGTGTCAGTATCAGTGTCAGTATCAGTATCAGTGTCAGTATCAGTATCAGTATCAGTGTCAGTATCAGTGTCAGTGTCAGTGTCAGTGTCAGCGCCAGTGCCAGTACCAGTGTCGGTGTCGATGTCAGTGTCAGTGTCAGTGTCAGTGCCAATACCAGTATCAGTGTCAGTGCCAGTAGCAGTGTCAGTGTCAGTACCAGTACCAGTGTCAGTACCAGTGTCAGTACCAGTGTCAGTGTCGATGTCGATGTCAGTGCTAGTACCAGTGTCAGTGGCAGTACCAGTGTCAGTGGCAGTACCAGTGTTAATGCTAGTACCAGTGTCAGTGTCAGTACCAGTGTCAGTGTCATTACCAGTGTCAGTGGCAGTACCAGTGTTAATGCTAGTACCAGTGTCAGTGTCAGTGTCAGAGCCAGTACCAGTGTCAGTGCCTATACCAGTGTCAGTGCCAGTGTTAGTATTTTAGTAATTAGTGTCATAAAATTGGACTTCAGCTTCGTTACATGTCTGTCACGAGTTCCGTGCCACCGTTCCCTGCTGGCAGAGGTTTCTCACTGACAAAGTAAAATGAGAATAAAGAGAAAATATCGCCTTTGAGAGACAGCTGCTTGCAACGAACGGTCGTCGTCGATTATTATAAAAACAGAAAGCGAGCTAGACCACACGTGAATTTTTAAGTTCACTAAATAAGAAGGGCTGAGAGAAAAACAAGCCGCATGTGAGTTTTTCTCGCACTTCTATCAAGAGTGAACTTCTGAAATGGTTCTACAACTGAGCAGTACATGCTGGGAGAATTTTTCTATTTTTTTTTAGCTACCAGGGGAAGCAAAACAACGAAAGGGAATTAAGGAAACTCTACACGGTAAATCAGAGGGCGCCTTTTATTTGCTTTATTTTAAATAAATATATTGTGTAACATAAAGCTAGTGGAACTAGCCACTTTACCTTTTTCGTAAATTTATACGAGATGCGTATACAACCCCAATCAGGAAGTTAGGTAGATATTACAACCCGCGACGTATTATTTACATATTATTATTAATAACAACCTTCCTATTGATATAAATTCATATAAATAGCTGTTTGTTTAATTGGTATTTTGGGTGGACTATTCTGCCGGCCCGAGACAACATCTAAAGGTCCCGCCGCTTCTCATTCTTACAGTTCTTACGCGCTATGTAGTTCAAAGAAGTTTACGTCTCTCTTCAGAATACATTATTTCCTCTTTAACTTGTTGTTTACTAGCTTTGCTTGGTGAGTTTTAACACCATATTGTTAAAAACTTGTATTAGTTGTCAAAAAGTCTTTAGGAGCAAGTTAGCAGCCATTTGGTTCAATATTGATATTTGCGTACGTATTGTAACAGTCCGTATTAATATTTTTAATGGTTTGTGAATTAGGTATGAAAATATTTCGCAAGCCATATTGTATTATATTGTGCTGTAACGCAATGTCTTGTAAAGATAATTTTTATATATTGTAATATATTGTTAGTCTGCCTTTCTATAGGCTATTTTCAATGGTTAAAAAGAAAGTAGCTTTTATATCAAATAGCCAGCTAAAATTTAAATTGAAAATGATATCACGTACAATTCACACCTTCCTAAACTACTCCACGCTTTTTTTTTATAAGAATCAGTAAATTTTGCCGAGGCTCATTGTTCTTGATTTTTTTCGAGATTTCAGCCTCAATTTGTTCTTGATTTGTTCTTATTTCTGTGAGCGGTTTTCATTGAAGAAAAAACGATAAAACAAGGTATTGGAACTGAAACGCCTTGCGATATTGTACGGCTGAATTTGGAGGCTAACTACCTTCATTGTTTGTTGAGCAGTCTTTACAATTACAGTGAATGTTTTTATGTTTTATGCTGTATCGTTAAGTTTTAAGTCAATTTTCTACCAGAAAAACGTTAAAAGTTATCAAGCCTCAGCCGGAGCTTTTTCGTAAATTGTTCTTAAATTTTGGCAAATTTGAGCCTCGTTGTGCTTATAAAATTGTTCTTATAAAAAAAGCGTACAACACGTTAATAAGTTTTTCAGCGACAAACGAGAAACAAGCAAATGTTATTTTACAATCGCCAAAGGAAAACTTCTTCAACTTAATCTTAAACCGCAGTGTGCATGCTAGCAGTGTGAAACTGTTTAAAACAAGCTAAATTTTCAAGTTTTGCATCCGCGTTGATACAGCAGTTTGAGTCCTCAATTGTTATAGCACAGTAATGAATGAAAAAATAAAGAATGAATTAATCAATCAAAGTTAATTTGCCATTAATTACAGTATCTACCATACGAGAAATAATGAGTGCCATCATTTGCAACATTGGGTGGCTTTATTTTTGTCTAGAGAGGTTACGCTCTACCCTTTTTAGGCCAAGGCTTTATACTTTTAGTGATATTTTTTATATTATGATTATATTCGATAATTAGATCACGGATCCAATAAAAAAAAAGCCTCTTGACTATTTTCAAGTTTTTTGGCTGAGTCGTAAGGGAGGAGAGAGTTTTCGCAATTAGTAATCTTTAAGAGAATTTCGAGTTTTGGGATTTTTTTAGAAAACTGTAAAGATTAAAATTTAATTTGGAAGTTAATAAATGATACAAAAACACCAAACCATCCGCAAACCGAAGCTACACATGCGCATGCTCATGATTGACGGTTTGGTGATTGTATTCAAAACTCTTCTCATTCAAATTCTCCTTTCAACTCCCTCACTATCCACAAAAATGTAAGATAGAGAGATTCAGAGAGATGTATCATTTGTAACGTATGCTACTCTTACTCTGAGTCTGACCCGTCGGGGTACGCGATAAAGCGACACCGCGTCGCTTAATTGTTTGCTTGCGAAACCTCATGCGATAGCGTAGCAGCAATCTTTCTCCGTTTTTCAAGTGAATTTTGGGCCATAATTTTGAACAGTTTTACAATTGAGATTTACACAAGAGATAGCTGCTAAGGCTACTATACAACTGACTTAATTTTATGTCAAATTTTTATTTGATTCAAATACTCTATTTACCAATGCGAATGGATTACGAGCGCGCATGTTGCAAATGATGGAAGACGATACAAAAACATATCCGGGGGCAATTGCGAAGCGGCTGCAAGAAACCATTAAACCTTTAAGGCGGTGTTACACGGGTCAACTTGCAACGACGATTTTACGCGCAACAATGTTGCGTGTTGTGTCACGAGTTTTTAAAAGCAATGCAAAAACTCCCAACATGTTGCGCGAGCCCAGTGTTGCGCAGAAAATCGTGTCCGGTGACCTGTTAGAATTTCCCACGATACGGTCTTGCGCGGAAAATCGTCGTTGCAAGTTGACTCGTGTAACACGTTGCATAGTGTATCACCCCTCCAGCAACTTTTCTCGCAATTTTAAGGCAGCTTTTTACAAGAGCGCTTGCGCACACTTCTCGTTTCATTCCGAGGAGCTCTGGGTACGGCCAAAAACATTGCAAGTTGCTGGGATCACGTTGTAGTATAACACCCAACTTCAGCAATTTGCAACGCTATATTTTCAAGCATTGCGACACAAGTTGCTGAGAAAATTGCAGTGCGACAGGGCCTTTACAGATATCGTTACAGAAAGTAATTTCGAATTTTAGCTACAGGTTTCAAATCGCAGGAGACATTGCGCCGTGAAACAACGGTGTTCAATGGCTCGTGGAACTCTTCTCTTGTGCTGCGAATCAACCTGGAGACTACACGATATTTTGCCTCTTGTAACATCACCTTAAATACAATCTGCTGACGCACGTAGTCAAAAAGACACGTGCACGTGCATATAACAACTAAACTGAAAAAGAAAAACTATTATCACTTTTTCGGGTATCGCGACGCATTTTACGGGCTAAATGGCGAATTTGTCGAGCTTAAACGTATTTTAGCCCAATGAAACAAATTAAGAAGAAATCAGAACCAAAAAAAAATTGTACGATGTTAGAAGACAATCAAAATCTAGAAGCCAATGCAATGTTTACGCCGTTTACTTGCAGTGTTGGTGAAAGAAATAACACCACCATGTTTTCATGAGTGAAAACATAGAATCGGGGCTATTGTACAATTAATTTCAACATTTACAAATAAATACTACCGAACCTTCATGATTTTACAAGTTTTGATTATGTAACTTGATGTTGATTTTCAAGCCCCAACGGAAGAATAAGGTTGGTTATGTCGCTTCCGTTCTTCGCGAAAACAAAACACAATATACACGCAAGGAATTTCCTCAGTGTTGTGTTCATCCTCAATGCACGAAGGCAGAAGGTTCATAGAATAATGAACGTTCAATATGGAGGGAACACTGAGCCGCCGCGCAATCACATGGGGAGCACAGGCACCCCAGCACGATACAACATTTCTCCCTCTCTGACAGATTGAATAAAATTACTGAACTAAAAACATTGGCTAACAAAACTGTATGATGAAGTATGTACTAGTGAGTCATGATTGTACATCTAGTTTTTTGGGTGGGATGCTTTTGGTTGCTCGTTGGGATCTCCTTGGTGAACTTAGCGGTATCTGAAGTTAAAGATTGTCACATGGTCCTTAGTGATCTTCATCAAGTTGGGTGTTGGTTGCTTCAGCGTGGCACGTACTACGTTTCTGTCATTGCCTTGACGGGCGGTGGGTCCTCTTGCCCATGGTATGAGTTTGGTCTCTTTCGGTGATGAGCATGACGTCCGATTGGTCAAGGAAAGGAGGCGAATAACCAATATTCTTGCATCGTACTTATTTTTGCTTAGGAAAAGTGTCTTGCTCCATTAGTTGGTCCACGTGCCGACGAACCGTTTGTTTCGAAGTTGGCATGCGATTATGTCGTACATCACGCGATCGCATTGCCTATCTATGGCTTTACGTGCTCTGTCCCCCGCTTTTTGCCCGACGAGCTTAAATCCCTGTACCATACTTCTCTTCCTGTTGTAAATGTGCGTGACAGTTGCAAAACGCTTGGTGTCTGGTCACCAGGGTTTGGGCTACAAGGCACAATAGGTCAAGACTCCGTCCAAACATGAGTTGGCCGGGAGAATGCTTCGTGGTGGCTTTTGTAGCCTTCTCATAATGGAGCAGGGTGATCCTTGGCCTGAATGTCAGTTTGAAGGTTGGACTAGTTGCTCAGCTTACCCGGAACTATTGGGATGGTAAGGTGCAGTTGTAGTGTGCTTGACGCCATTGTGCCTTGTGAACTAGGAAAATTCTGAGGAGTTCAGTTGCGGCCCATTGTTGCTGACTAAATGCATTCGGATGCCGGAGCATGCATGTTGTCCATGAAGTTCTTCCAGTTTTGCCTTTGGCCGTTATGTTTAGCATTGCTATGATCTCTGGTCACTTGGAAAACGCATCCACTAAAATCATCAGTTGTACTGTACAATTCTGTCTCTAAAATAAATTTTTTCCTTGTGTCTTTGTTGTGTTTTGTTTTTACGAGGAACGAAACCGCAAACGAAAGAAGAAGTGTTTCATTCGTCTTCCGTCGTTGTTATGTTTGCACGCGGTTCGTTTTCACTGAGACATAAAAAACACAAGAGTTCAGAACTTCCGCTTGCATTTTTTTTTGCTGATTGAAAACCATATTCTTAGATGTAAACGCATGCATAATTGTTCAGATTATATTGCCTCGGTAGCTCAGTGCTACAGCACCAGTCATGAAATCGCTCGGGACATCTGATTTTTCAAGCATTTGTTCTGTTAATATTTTTGCTCAGGATACATCGGAGTTTCTTTCTCTAATGATGCACAAATAAGTATAAAGCTTATGCTTTCGGGCATAAATAGTTTAGGGACTTCTCAGAGCTCATTTTAAAATGATTCCGAGTTGGACCAAAAACATATTTATGCCCATAAACATTTTTGTGACACTGAAAATGGGTGCGTTTACACGAAGTCATTTTACTGGCTCAAATTCCATAGTGCTGGATGTCTTTTAAAAAAATGTCAGGACGTACAACGTAAACAAGTAATGCAAAAGCTGAAACGGATTGCTTTTTTTGGTCCGATGGCGAAGCGTATTTGTTTGTATAACTATAAGTACTACAACTGATAACAGAAAATGGAAGGAAATGAAGAACATTGATTGAGCCTTGTCAAAGCAAATACCAAGATATACACGACAAGTTTAT
>JAOCNB020129586.1:0-10739 GCA_026546465.2 Palythoa caribaeorum | reverse complement strand
CATGATCCACACACCAGAATAATTCTCCAGAGATTTGTGACAGAGCGACTGTCCGGAATATAATTTTTAAAACTTGGGGAAACGGTCTGCAAAAAGTTTGTATTCAAAGGTCTGCAAGAGCCCTGAAAATGTAAATGTTACTTTCAGCTGAGATTTCCTGTTCATAACTTTGAAGGCCTCGATACTTATAGTTTGTAAAGGTCATTCCTGGTTCTGCCCGGCCTGTAGATCCTTGCACACGCTCAAACCACACCTATACACGTTCCGCCATATCTTCACAAACACCAATGCCTACAAGTACTCCTTCTTCCTTTGCACAATCCCTTTATGGAACGGTCTGCCTATTACAGCCGTCACTGCTATCAGTCCTGAAGCCTTCAAAGAATTTGCCTTGCTTATCATTAGAACCATCTGCATGTCACCCTAACTAACTGTCCCATGCATGGAAGCTTATTTTATATCACATAAAATTATATTTATTTTTATTGACATTTTATTCCTAGTATTTATTTTTGGAATATAATATGTGTTTACATAAATTGTTCATATTTTTTTGTATGATATATGGTGTAGTGTGCCAGTTGTAAGTCTTAAGTGTGCAATAAGATTTCCTGTAAATGTCTTCAGTTTTATCGATATTATTTTAGCATCCTGTATAGTTACTAAGCCTACGAGGATTACATATAAGTAAGTAAGTAAGCAAGGAAGCAAGCAAGCAAGTAAGTAAGTAAGTAAGTAAGTAAGTATAAGTAAGTAAGTAAGGAAGTAAGTAGGTACGTAAGAAAGTAAGTCAGTCAATGAGTAGAAATCGAGTAAGCCGAGTGAGTGAGTGAGTGAGTGAGTGAGTGAGTAAGTAAGTGCGCAAGTAAGTCAGTCAGTCAGTCAGTCAGTGGGTGAGTGAGGTAAGTAAGTAAGATTTGTCTGTGACGTCTGTGTGTATATCGAAAAGCAGTTTCCAATCTTATCTTAGAAAACAAATTCGAGGATATATTTCTATTTTAACAGCCGTTTTTTTATTTTCTACTAAAACTCCTGCTTGTCAAGCTAGACTTCTTTTAGTTTTCAAGAAAGCTAACAAATACTTAAATTTCTTAGCAAACAGCAATTCTCAATCTAAGCTGAAATAAGTTGATTGATAAACATCATTACACTGTGCAAACGATTGTTGTGCCCTGTAACTGAAAAAAAAAGATGTTTTTCGTTAAACCAATTTGCAATATTTGAATTATTCATTCCACTATTCTCTCGGTTTACAGCACCTGTGTTTGTTTTTGCGCTTCTGTTATGTTCCTATGGCTTACATTTCCATATCATTTGTACTGAATGGTGTCACCATACGCGACCAACTGAACATATAAAGTTTGTTAAACTGCAACATAAAAAGTTCTCTTTTCCAATAAGGCCAGCGTCACTTATTTTAATGTTAAAAGAGGTCCTAGCGACCCAAAATTTTTGAAATTTGCGAGAAAAAAAGTTAGAAACAGTTATTGATATATGTGAATAACATGCACGTTGATACAACTTAAGTTGATTGTATTTCATGGCCCAAGTTAGTCATAATTTTTGTACGTAACATGTCCAAGAGAATACATCAGTAAAAGTATTTTATACAGGGTTTAGTACAATTTGTAACTGAGCAATACTGTACATAATTCATTTCAATTTCTGTTTCCCGAGTGGGGTAACTGAACCCATGCGGTCAGGACACTGATGCATGCGAACCAGTTGTATTATGTTTCAACTTTGCATTTACGATACAAAGCTATAAATTTACGTTAAAGAAAAACGCTACGCGTTTTTTTTATAAGAATAACTTTATAAGAACAACGAGGCTCAAACTTGTCAAAGTTTAAAAACAATTTAAGAACAAGCTCAGGCTGAGGCTTGATAACTAGGAAAGCCGTTTTTTTTGTGGTAGAAAATTGACTAGAACTTAGCGATAAAACATAAAAAGATTCACTGTAAAGACTGTCGGCAACAAACAATGAAGGTAGAGCATTCGCCTCTATAAATTCAGCTGTGCAATACATGTTTGGCGCAAGGCGTTTCATTTTCCAATATTTTATATTGTTTTTTCTTCAATAAAACCGCAAACTGAATAAAACAAGGTATTAGAAAATGAAATGCCTTGCGCCACACATGTATTGTACGACTGAATTTCGAGGCGAACTACCTTCATTGTTTGTTGAGCAGTATTTACAGTGAATCATTCAGTTATGTTTTTTTTTAGGCTTTATGCTTTATAAGTCTTAGTCAATTTTCTACCACAAAAACTTTCCTAGTTATCAAGCCTCAACCTGAGCTTGTTCTTAAATTTTGGCAAATTTGAGCCTCGTTGTACTTATAAAGTTGTTCTTATAAAAAAGCGTGTATGCCGTGGAAGTTGAAAACGCAGATTCTCCAACCTGCTTATAAAGAAAGTATGGAGCTCAGCTGGGAGAATTTAAATTTTTCCGAGATCAACTGCACAAAACTTGTATAAAGCAGTTCAGTGCGAGCTGCATCAGTCAGGTTCGATTTGATATCAGATTCAACTCTGACTGGAACGACAAAAACAGTACGGTCAACTTCATAGCAAGTTTGAAAAGTATCAACTCAATGACAAATGTTTCAGTTTATTGTTAAACTATAAAGTGTAGTCAAGAAAATTTCAAATCATTACTTTATCATTGTTTCGGGGTAAGTCTGTTTAATATTCCGGCAGATTTAACTAACAGTGAAACGTAAAGAGACTAAATTATTTGACTAAACTTGACAAAAAAGTCTTTAGTGTGCCAATGTTTTTTCCTGAACGCACAAAACATCTTATTTCTAAGATATAATTTGTTTTACTTCAAAATGTAAAAAAAATATTCGTTCGGTAAATAGTTTTTTTTTTGAAAAAAGAACTGTCAGTATAAAATGACAGCCAGCGGTAAAGATAAGTTCTATAGTCATAACATTTCACAACCTATTTCTCTTCCCTTCAGTATTTGCGCCACTGTATTGTCAGACCTCAAATATTGAATACCATCACACAAAGAGTTTCTCCTCTATTGTACCGGAAGTTCGCAGCAAATTATTAACGGATTCTCTTGTCGAACATTTTTGTGCTGTAGGTTACTAAACACTCGGGGAACGTGAAAAATTTATGATTTTCAAAACATAAAAAAGAACTCTAAACCCAATGGATGCACATTTCAAAATATTCGGTCATTTTAATTGCTATTTTGGGATAAAACCCCTGATAGATATGTGGGTAAAATTTTCACTTTTCTTGCACAAACAACTCAAAAATCGGTCCTAAGAGTGTATTGTGGGCGCTCCGCCTTAATATCCCACCGGCTGCTATACAAACTCCAAGCTGTTTTTGTTATAAAAACTAGTAAATTTTGCCGAGACTTGTTGTTCTTAATCTTTTGACAACTTTAGTCTCAATTTATCTTTAAATTGTTCTTTTTTTGGTTTGAAATGCACATATACAAGCGATAACACTCTGAGAGTAAAACTGCATGGGAACCGATGAACTTTTAGGAATATATAATTTGCGCATTATGATTTCATAATAATTGAAAGACACCATGCCTATAGCTTTTTGTATTTTCCAATGTATTACTAAGAATTTCTGTTAACATTATATTAGAAAAACTTTCTTAGTTATCATGTATTAGCCTGAGCTTATTTTAAAATTGTAAAATCTAGCCAATTGGAGCCTAGATTTTCATACAAAGTTTGAATTAAATTTTTCAATCATTTTCTCCTATTTGAGAAATTTCTATCTACTATGATAAGTACTGAGTAAAGAAATAATTTATTTCTTCTTGTAAATTAAATATAATTGCGCTAAAGGCTAGGCAAGAGACTTAAAAATTAATTTCTGAAGAAATGAACCGAATTCTGCAATGGTTGGACTGACGGCAGTGCATGGGTTTAAAGATTTTATTTCTGTACGTGATTATGCAATACTGATGTAGCCCTTGTGTAGTTTGTATTTTAACACACTTTTTAAGACTTTTGAAGGAGCTCTTCTCATACGCAAAATACTCTGGATAGATTAAAATCTTATTAGCGCTTTCTTGTTGAATGTTATTCCAGCTGTTTAATGAATAAGCAGTGATAAAGATGTAAAAGCTGTTGCTAAACTGCGAAAGAATCGCTTCATTCCCAAGAGTTTTCGAAATGCGGACAAACGAACGCACATCTATCTAATGCCTTTTTTATTTCCGTGAATTAGATAAAATCTCATGATAGACATTAAATGTAGAATTTCGTTCCTTTTAGTTTCAGTATAAGAACTGGCATTATCAAGACTTTTTTTATTGCAGTTATATTTTCCTGACGAATTTGATTAGATTTCGGGTAATCAAACAAAACGGCTTGTAGACAAACATTTCACCATAAACGAAAAACCCGAAGCATTGAAACAAATCAAAATACTGTAAACGTTAATGTCAAAATTTGCACTGACTTGAAAAAAGCAATTAGATAATTTTCGCTGCGTAAATTTGACAATCTGTACGAATCCATTTATTTTTTCTTGGATCGCAAACTCATCCCACTGCAATAACGTACATTTAATTAAACACGCTCTTGGAAAGCTGTTGTATTGTTAGCGTTTCTGGCAGTTTCCACAAAGGAGTGCTGTAAAAGACTTCTAATTAAAAAGTTAGAGTGGCTGGAAGGCATTTTTACAGCGAGTTGTTTTGGCGGAAAGCGCTTTGAACTTCCTGCCATTGCAACTGCGATAAGGTGATATTCTTCGTATTAAATTATATTATTTCTGAATTCTGGCGAACAAGAGTAGAGGTTCGAATGAGTTAAGTAAGCATAATAATAATATTAATAATGTTGGTGTGCCTTGAGATTAAAGCTAGAAAAGGCAAGAAATTTTTACAATGACTTCCGCTAAGAAATGAAAATATTTTTATTATTTAAATTTTAATGATAAGATTTGGGGAATTAGTCATTAGAATGCAGTTAGGGAGGTGTTTATTAATCTTTGACTGTTTAGAATAGGAAAAGTTCTTTGTGTTTTCTATTTGGTTGTCAGACACAGAGGAATACTTCGAAAACGAGAAAGACTTGCAACAAAGAGTGTAGTTCAGCTACCAGCTGTATACACTTCAAGACAGACTCGTAAGGAAAGCGCCATTCATATTGTAAAGAACCTTTATTCTGATTGGAGAGTTAATATCTCAAAACAAATGACAAAAGATTTTTTTTATGACGAAACACGGTTGGTAAAATTATGTATGTCAGCAACGCCACTTTTGATGTGTTGTCCTATTCGCATTTCTCTTCTGGTCAGTTGTCAAATCACACGCACTCTAAAAAGTATCAATGCATAATTTAAAATATATTCAGAGCTTCTAGCGAAGATAAACTTCTTGCTAAAAGCGACAATTTTCATCAATTTATGTTTCGAAAAATAATTCCTTTTATCACCTTCTTCCTGAGAAGTGATTACCTATCTTTATTTTGATAAAAGGAGCTTTCTCGTCAGTTCTGTACGTAACATTTCATTCTAAGAGTTGAAAGTAATATATATATTATTATTAAAACAATGTAGAAAGTGAAAACTGCTTTCATAGAATTTAGTAAAATGTCTTATAGTTATACATTTAATCACTGTGAAAAAGAAACACTTAAAGTGATATTTAAAATGTTATATTTAAACCGAGCTAGTGTTCTCACAAACTCGAAAACGAACTAAAAAAATGTATATTCTTGAAGATTTAAAAATGATTTAGCTTCATAATATTCGACTTTACCATTGGCGATTCGCAGATTTCACGGTAAAATATCGATCCTAAAATGAAACTTGATTTGAAAACTCACTTGACATTTTTCCTATGACCGAAAAACCAAGTTAGTGGTGTACTCTTAATATGTCATTTGATAACAATTAAAAAAAAAAACTTTTTAAATCAGTAAGTGCGAAATATTATTAGAATATATTATACAGCGAATATCGCTCAAATTATTCGGAAAAAAGTTTTGTGAAACCACAAATTTTTAATATCAAGTCTTACTGACTATTTGATAAAAGTTCGAGAAAAATGTTGTTTTAGATTATTCTAAGAGTTTCTACCTATAAATATTCGTCATTTCTATCAATGTTCAAGAACTGGCAGTTTTCCTTGCTTGTTCGCCGCGAAGTTTATTTCTATACCAGTTGCAATTCAAACACACGACATTAGGATAGTGCAGTATATCCTAAATTGTACATTTTTGGCGTCGAAACAGCTGCGTTTTGCCAAGGAGTCATTTGATTTTGGTGAGGGACGGCAAAGGGATAAACAGGAAAACTAAATTGTCCATTATATAACATTCCACTACCAGGGTCGTTCGCACTTTGCTTGTGCAGATGTGCCGTCGTTGGAGCCTCATAAAAATTGCACTCTCGATGAAAATTGTCTGAATGTAGCGGGTTAATGGGTTGAAAGCTCGGCTGCCCATTTGTAGCACTGAATTGCACAAGTTGCTCACAAAAGTCGTCGATCGCGGTGCCGTGCTCGGATGCCGAGTCAGAAGTCGAGTGAGGCGATAGAGGATCTGCTGCCGAAGACGTTTCTGAATGTGCTCCCGCTTCACGGCCCGAGTCAGTCGATGCGCTTTCAGATTCGGACCACTGTTCAAGAAGATTATCCAATTCAGGACCCAACCACTCCAAGAACTCTATGTCTTGTGTCTGAAGTTCGCTTGTAGAAGTGTGACTGTTCGTTGGACGCGTGATCTGAGCGGAGAAATTCTGTCCTTGATTGTAACGTACCATTTTAACAGGCTCGTTCCAAAACGAATCTGGTAACTTTCTTTTCCGCAATGAAGGTGAACACATAGTTTCCTTTTGAACATGACTCTGATTGAGCGGCGCTTGGAATTCTTTTGTGTGTTTAGTTTTAAGCCTTTCGAGATCAAAAAGAGCATTTAAGGACTCAGCAGCGCTTATTGTGCTGTCTTTGGACTTTTTCTCGGGCTGTTTTTGTGAGTTGCGTGTTTTAAGTTCGCCGGTCTGACTGGCAATGGTTTGCTCTTCAACTTCGCCTTCCGGTGTCTGATAACCTGACAACTCTCCAAGACTTATCCAAGTGTTTTCATAACACTGCTTTCCTTTCATCTGCCTTTGGAGAAACTTCCTATGGTTAACCTTTCTTTTTGGCTTAACCGGCCTGTCGAGAGCCATTTTGATGTTAGTTGTCGCCAAATTCACAAAATTGAGTAAGGAAGCCGTGGAGTGTTCATCGTGGTCCGCCATTTCGTATGTCGCAATTAACTTTCAGTGTTTAAATCCCAGCGAGAACCAGTTATAAAATCCAATGTTTTTTTTGTAAACCACTTTGCAAATGATTAAGAAATGTCTTTGTAATAATAAACAACTAAAATAGAATTGTTCCTACCAAGAAAGCCAAATAAATGATGAATTTCGTATCAAGCGGCTGTTCTTGACAAATTATTCCAAAAATCTTGTAAATACAGTTCGGCTACCAGTTCTGTGTGTTTTCGTGCTGTTTAGAATCACTTGTTCATTTTTTAACCATTAAGTCGAGAACTTGTTAAGTTGACATCTACAGGATCAAATGATCAAGGCACAGCTGAACACGACTTAAAGCTGGTATAAATAAAGGCAGCCTATGTGTTAGTTGTGAGTTAGTGGGAGTGGTAAAACCTCTCATTACTTTTGAATTAAATCAATGAATGATACTATTCTAGTCGCTCTCTCATTGGTTCTTCCCACATCACTCGCAACTCTGCCATTTGACTTCAATGCACACACGTGCGGGGCGAATAAATCGAGAAATAAATTTTAAAGACTAACACATACTGGGTCATTAGCAGAAATTAGCATTTTCAAATCAAAACATTTGTTTTGCTAAGGGCTCGTGCGATTTTAATCGTCGGATACTGTACCGAGAAAGGCTTGTTTTGTTTTATTATTTCTTTTGTTTCCTTTTTTAGAAACAAAAGCGAAACAACTCGTCATATAACTTTAAAATATGTTTTGTTTTGATAATTGCACTTTTGTTATGGGAAGCTTTATAGCTGACAAAGAAAGCCGTATTCTGGAAGAAAGCTTTGATTTTCACAGCGTTGCGTGAAATAATCTTTTCTCCTTTGCTTCCTAATATCTCTTGATTTTCTATTATTTTTTGACTGTCGAAGTTTTTCTATTTTGTACTGTAAGCTTCATTCTCAAACCTCCAAAATCACCGACAGAGAATTTTTTTTCTGCTATTTAAATTTTCAAATGTACAACGAAAATAATTTACACTAGAGTGAATAGCTTCTCAACCATTGGCCAATTCTTCGGCAGGCGAGCTCATTCAAATTCATTTCTTGAGCAAGGGCGCAAAAAAACAATTACACGGCGCCAAACCAGTAGAAATGCTAATGTTTTTCCCGCCACTCTTGACAGCTGGAGATGACAAATTGATTCATTTCGCATGTACTATTATAAAAGTGATCGCTGTTTGTGACAGTGTCATGAAGAAAAAAACTATCGTATTCATAAGTTAAAAGGTGTTAAAAAAAGGAAAAGAATTCTATGTGATCTCAAAATAAAACCTGTTTAAATTATAGAAAACGTGGAAAGCGGCACGCCACACGAGTTCGAACACATTCTTTCTTCAACCCTTGTTGTTTCCAAAGAAACGGACTACGATAGGGTATCGCAAATTTGAGAGCATGATAGTTGTTTGAACAAAGCATTGAGGTAAAAATTAAAGAACTAAATTATTGCTACATAATATTACTTTTGATGTTAAAAGGGTATTTTACTTTGATCATCTAATAAAAAAACTCCAGTTTGGATCTTATTTTTAAATATTTTAACCGAAAGCAAAATTTTGAACATTTTTACACGGACTTGGGGGTCAAAGCAAAGGTCAGAAAATATGAGTAGTAATCGTGGCTTTGATTAAATCTAGTTTATGAAATAGTTGACCATTAATTCCCGCCGAGTTTGATTTGAAATTTTCACAATTTGCTTCCGCGATTAATTAAGTTAGCAAAAAAAGAAATGGGAAAAATGCCGCGAATCAAAACTCTTTCATTCCTAGACCAAGCATTCATCTTGTTCTGTAGGCGCAACGCGAGTAGTAAAATCTCAGGTACAAGCTCCCGGGTAGGCATCCCGGGTAGGCAAATCCCGGCTCAGTCGAGCGCTGAACATTTGTATGATCTTTCTTCTGCCATACATGTATTGTACTGCTGAATTTAGAGGCGAACTATACCTTCATTTTTTGTTGAGCAGTCTTTACAGTAAATCTTTTTATGTTATATGCTGTATCGCTACGTTTTCAGTAGTCAATTTTATATTACAAAAACTTTGCTAGCTATCAAGCCTCAGCCTGAGCTTGTTCTTAAATTGTTCTTAAATTTTGGCAAATTTGAGCCTCGTTCTTATAGAAAAAAAACGTGTAGTCGTCCACCAGGGCCCAGTTGCTTAAAAGCCGATTGCTACTTGTAGACACTTGCCGAGTTGGGCTGTAATTTTGTCATTAGAAAATCTTTTACTCGGAAAATCCGAGTAGTATTTTATGAGAACCGCACCGATTTTTCCTTCAAGGAGAAATTGCTGCTTGAATTTTGGCTTTGACCAAGGGTTTAAAGTTAACCAGCATTTTAACAACCCAGCGAGCCAGCGGGTGTTATAACGAATTTCATCCGCTTAACACTACAGAAACCGGAGATAAGCACGGCCTCCAATGGATTATATACTAAGGCTAGTGAAAAGGATTTGTCGGATTTTGCTTTAGCTCATTTTGTTGAAGCAACTCTTGTGCAGGTTTTTAAATGTTATTTCCTCAGTAATTGAAAGTTGAACCACGTAAAAAGATTCCATATGTAGAGCCCGGGTACAGATGTCAAATTTCAAAGCGTCTCAAGGCTTCATGAAAAAAAAAAACAACTCCGGTCCTATCCTTTTTATTCTTCCTATCCTTTTTATTCAAAAGTAAGCTTTTTATTATTTTCATGGATTTGTATCTATTTGACAAAATAAAAAGAATTCCCGGTTTCTTAGAAATTTTTGTAACTGTAAATGCGGCATTAGAATTTTATTTTTAATTTTTGCTGTTTTTTATACTTTCGCGCAGGAACTGACAGCAAACGAGTCAGTGTTACGTTAGTTTAGAGAGCAGAGCTACAAAAATACACATTTTTTTCATACATTTTCTATATATTTTTTTTAAAAAAAAGTCAATGCGGCAGCTGTTATGAAATGTGGGCACTGATGAGAAATCGTGAAATTTCTTATCTGACCTTGTAGTGCAATTACATCCTTTTGCGCACAATAATGTGTAGTGAGTCGATCTACAATCGGCTCCATACTATCTCAAGGGTCTTAAACTCAATGCATGAAATATTCGCCATTTTCTATTTCATCTTAGGGCTTTGAATTCAAACACTATTGCGAAAAGTTTTCTTTTTCGTTGTTGGATAATTAGAAAGTTACTAAATTCTTCATTGCAGCAAAAGCCGTTGCTTGAAAACGGATTTAAAAATGTTTTCATTGAATAAGCAAACATATCTTTTACACCTTTTTAGAGTGTTGTTTGAAGCACTTTATTCTGAAAACAAGCTTTGCTGTAAAATTTTTATCATAAATTCTTAACGTTACATTTACCAACTGAAGTTAATCTAGCGCTGCTTTGGAGAGTGCTGTTCAATTCGGCCGTATTTGATAATATAGAAACTGTGTTGCAAGAACCGTGTACGAAATGCCTTGGTCGCAGGATCAATTAAGATCACAGCCAAATTGC
>JAOCNB020129558.1:0-10739 GCA_026546465.2 Palythoa caribaeorum | reverse complement strand
AGAAACGTCACTTCTGTCAACCCCCCCCCCCCACCCCCAAACGTAAAATTGACGTTTCTTGTGGGCAAAATCGATATATGAGGCTTCCCTAACACAGATACTTTCAGAGCGACTTGCTTTCAAGGTTTGATCCATGCAAGTTTTCTGATTTCATACAATAAATATCACATCGCACACGGAGCAATCACAGTGCCAGAAGACAAAATTTGATTGCATGCGGTTGAATATTCTTGTAACTCCTGTACAAGAGTTAAAATATCTTCTTAGGCCGTATACGATATCATTAGTTCCTGTTTTTGTTTGTGCCATTCAGGCCTGAAAATTTTAAAATTATTAAAAAATTGTAAAAAAACTTGTAAAAATTAGTTGTAAAATCCTACTAAAACGTTTTCGGAGATACTCTCCATCTTCAGTATGTATGCGTCAAAACTGGAAAGTTGTCGAAAAGGTGAGTGGCGGGCTTAAAATAAATTTCTTTTGAGTGATTTTTTGCCACCAAAGAACCAATAAGATTGAAGGATTCGTGATCGTATGCTAACTGTTTCAACTGTTTAAAGATCACTCAATTAATTCAGTAATATGCGAACAGAACAACTAACAAAAAAGTACAAGTTCTAATTAAAAGCTTCGAGAGTTCCTTAGTTCAATATGTATGTCAAAATAAAAAATACATATATGGAACACGGTAATCCTCACTGTATTGGGTGAAATAATCAAATATAATCTTTCCTACTTCAAAATTTCAAACAGTTTCTTAATATTCTCAATGCACACTTCGCAGATGGTACATAAAAAGATAAACAGCAGGTTTTTCTCATTATCACATCTTTTTGTGTTGTCAAACATCTTGTAAAGTATGAGAGAAAATAATCCAAACATGAATAATACATTAATGCAGTCGTAATTATCAGAAACAATGTCAATCACAGGTCTGTCTCCGTAACAGTTTTATTCAATGTTCTATAAATCCAGATTCTTCGTATTTTTAGGCTACTTGTATATTGAACATATATGAACATTTTTCGTGGCCTTTTTGTTTGACGTGGGCGTGCGTCCATAACTCAATAGGCGCACGGCTGGCCATACATCCATACAATCACGAAAAACAATGTTGAACCTTTGGAGTTGTTTCTTTCTGTTTTATGAATTAAAAATGTTTTCATTTACTTAAAGTACGGTATGAACAAAAAGGTGGAAGAAATAATAGAAGCGTACAATAATTTTTTTACGATGAAATGAATAACAAAGACCTTCCTGTCAATACAGAGTCAACAAAGTTTGGACTTTGTAAAGGCGAACGAAATGAACAAAATCTTAATCGCGAACAAATAGCTTGCTTTGCTTCAAGCGCTTCTCTGGTGCTCTCCAACTTCCCACGACAACCATAACGCGATAGACACTCGATAACCACAAACTATTTCTTAACTAATGGATCTGTTCATAAGCTACAAAAGAACTATTACAATCTTACATTAAACGGTAAGCATTGGTGTTTTATAATACAACTTGGCAATTTTTACGAGGGAAACTGCAAGGAATATCTCAACTCCACATGTGTAAAATATAAAATGCAATCCTTTCAATATGCTTGTAATAAAGTCACAAACCTTTTTCAAAATGTACATAATCTTATTCATAAAACAACTATTAAACTCACTTTGTATGCTTCATCCATTTACTCAAATGAAAACAAACAAGATTTTACATTCATAAATTATCCGATGCCAACTTCAACTCCGAAATCTCCTATCACTCCACACAAAAACAAGTTAATGAAAGAATAAAAAAACTTAGAATATCCAAATCTTTTAATTCAGCAGCAGTGTATCATTCTTACCTAAAGCGAGTGGAAAAGAAATCTACAAACATTTAGTGATCCAATTAATAATTTACGGCCTTGCAACGCCAAGCAGCCATGAATAAATTTACAGTGTTATCATCTTTATATTTTTTTCTAAAATAGAAACACAAAAAATTTCATAGATTTTAACATGCGATTAAAAACTCAAAAATCTTTTAAGACTCTTGATTCGAACGCTAGTAAAGTGCGCATGTGGTTTATCAGATCAGTTGTTAGAACCAAATAGTCTTAAACTTTTGCAGGCTAGATCATTCCGCTTTATAGCAAATTATTCATCAGTGACAATTAGGGTCATACGTTGATGGAAACTTAATGTAAAGATAAAATATCTGTCAAGAACTAACCTTTCTCGCCAATTTTTCGCAAATTTCAACGTTTCGAATGGATTTCGCCGGCTACAAAATCTAAAACTTCTCCAGAATAATACTTGTCTCATTAATTTGCGAATCCACAATGAAGTGAGATTTCCATTTCGTGTAGAGATTAACTGTAGTTGACACAGCCAATATGGCAGGAGAGCAGGTGGCTTATGAGAACCAAGAGTAAACATGTAAAACAAGGAACTACCCAAATTGTTTTATCTTCAATGTACGGTTTTGTTTTGTTGACAGCTTAGCAAGTCAAAATGACTTCAAAGTCAAACGTAGCGCTCTAATTGTTCACCTCTGCTAAGATACCAAGCTCTTACGAGATTGAAATCTTTTATTCATAGCCCAAAACGCATGTTGTATTATTGAACTGGTTTCTAATGATAAACAGAAATATTTGTATACAACAGTTTCAATAACAAGTCGCAACATTCTTAAGGTTCACCTGCTCAAAAGACAATCAAATTTTCCTCAATTTAATATATTTGTGTGCACTGATCATGCACAACATTTCGAGCTGCAGATTTGAAACTGGACATCAGAATTTAAAACAACCTTTTCTCAATATTATTTTTTATGTGATGAACGATTAGCATGATAGTTTTAGATCTACTATTACTTCAAGTTCTTCAATTTAGATTATGTTAACACTATAATCTTTAGAAGCCTTCTATCTTGTAACATAAACTGCCACTGGACAAAGAAATAAAATGAGAGAAGCACTTGTTGATTTGACTCACCTCTTGGCCCACAGGAAAACACACCAGGCATTACCTGATGACCGCCAACCTTGGGAGAATGGTTCTCAGTTTCTCTCGAATGAGGCGTGCGGGGGTCTCGGCCGGCTTCGCTCAGACTCAGACCTTCCCCTGCTGAGACGACAGCAGCTTAAAATAAGGATCCGTTCAAATATTGGTAGATAACGATAGGCTTGCGGCAATTCGCTCTAGACCCACTTCCCCCGAGTGAGTTTTCTCTAAACTCGGCCAAAATGTGGTGCAAAGGGAACTGGTGCTCAAGAGCTTTAAAAGACGACTGGTCACAACGTTTTTTGGAATTTTTTTGGGCTAATGAACGCTACACGAATTACATTTGGCAGATTAATATAATAATTGAATTAAATTTTCACAACTATTTAATTATATTGCCGCTTAACAACTGTAATTTTATATATAATTTATATATCTTAATTATTATACTTTAGTTATATCTATTTTGAAATCAGTGGAGTTTCCTGCATTTTAACAGTTTATCAAAATCTAACTTCTCCTTACATAATTCAAATAAAACAATACAACTGGCAATGAGAAATTAGCAATTGATCAAGCGGAATAAGCTGTGGAAGTTGAAAAGCCAAATTCTCCCAAACTACTTATATAGAAAGTGTAGAGCTCAGTTGGGAGAATTTACCAACACGTCATTTGTCGTGCTTGGGGCTTAGAGGGTTAATCTTTGTAATGACACTCTTTTGAGTGTGTAATCCCCCTGTTTATGATCACCCAATCTCTACTCTCAGCACTTCTTTCGTGAACTTAAAAATTCACGCGTGGTTTTGTAACTGAACAGAGCGCGCGGGCTCGTTTTTTATTTCTTTAATATAAAACCGTTTTTAACGTATTTTTGCGATTTTCGAAATGTTTTGGAAAATCTTTGGAAGTGTTCGGATGTGGTCGGAAATGATCGGAATTATTCTAAAACTTTTGTGAAAATTGATAATTAATTGATTAATCAATTAATTACTGATTAAAAATTGAGCTCATGTTATAGAACATAGTTGTGTTGTGCTAGTAATGACGGAAATGGTGGAGTGGAATATTACCCGTTGCGTACTGCAGAATATGCAACGGCAATCCTGGCCTCTGATTGGCTGTATTTATCCAGGCATAGGAAAATAAATCATAATTCACTGGGACCTTTCGTCAACCCTTACAAACCAAACATCAATTATAAAACACTAGCGACGATAAGTAAATAGGAAGCTCCTCGTTACAGTTGAGTGAACTCCCGCGCTTTTGGACGTACACACCGACGTGCGTTGCAAAATTTGGCGCCTCTGCATTAACAATTTTTAGGTTGGTTAACCGTGTTATGGCTACGTAGAGTTTGGCAAAGATTATCAATCGATAGTTTATGGAAAACCACTAACGAACATTATTACAGCAATAAACTGCAAATTTTATTTGTCCTGGATTGTTTTCCATAATTTACATTGGCCTTGAACTTAAGTTTCTTTCTGCTGAAAACATTGGACAACAAACAGTAAGTTTTTATTGGTCCATCTCCTTCGTAAATTTTTAGTAAGTATTGTAAACTTTGTAGTTTTTCATTAATGGCAGCTTGTAAGTTTCAAATTATGTTTTACTGTCGCTATCGGCTGTTGTACACCAAAAAGCAAAATGAGTTTGTCCATTGAATGTTAGTTATTCAAACTGGGAAAAATAAAACTTTTTTGACGAAACTGAAGTTCACTGCTCAAGACGCTTTTTTTATAAGAACCAGTAAATTTCACTGAGGCTTATTGTTCTTAATATTTTGCGCATTTCAACCGTCTTTCGCCACACATGTATTTGTACGGCTGAATTTAGAGGCGAACTACCTTAATTGTTTGCTGAGATGTCTTTACAGTGAATCTTTTTTATATTTTATGCTGTATCGCTAACTTTTAGTCAGTTTCTAGCACAAAAACTTTCCTAGTTATCAAGCCTCAGCCTGAGCTTGTTCTTAAATTGTTCTTAAATTTTGGAAAATTTGAGCTTCGTTGTTGCTTTTATAAAAAAGCGTGTAGTCTTTGAAGCCCATTTGATTAGTTATACAAATTCCAATACAACGTAGATAATCTAAAATGTTAATGGTCCATAAGTTTTTTAATAATTATTTTGGTCGCTGGAGCTATTCGCGCGAAAATATTAAACAGAGAGGTCATACGCGTGAAATCTCCCCCGAAGCCAAATTTGTACTGATGCCAAAATATGTATTTTTTGTAAGTGTACTATTAACAGGAAACTCCATCCAGTTTCTCGAAGAATTGATGAAAAATACCACTCGTATTTGATGAAAGTGATAAATACCACTCGTGCGGAGTACTCGTGGTAATATACAGGGTTCGTATGTACACTTTTAATCAAAGAAAATTCCAGGACTTTTCCACAACTTTCAAGGAACAAATTAACAAAAATCAAGGACCTTCAAAGCTAAAAAAATTGTAATATCACATAAAACAAATACGCTGCCATTTCCTGCAATCATATTTCCACATTGCGAAGCGATGCAAAGTTTTTGCGATCTTTCCACATGAATTTTGGCCTGGATTTGTGGCCCCACTATGAAAACGTGAGAAATACTAAGAGTTTATATTATATTTTGAAAACTATCCTCGGAAATAAGTTAATTTTCTGGGACTCTCCAGGACTGATATCAATTTTCCGGGTTTTCCAGGCCTGGATTTTGAAATTTTGTTTTTCCAGGACTGTCCAGGTTTTCAAGGACCCATGCGAACCCTGAATATAGAAAGTATGGAGCTTAGTTGGGAGAATTTACCAATACGTCATTTGTCGTTTTATATAATAAAAGAATTAAAAACTTTGTAATGGTGACATCAAGCGTGCGCCTGTCCTCTAATGCGAGAACCAATTAAAATGGCAGAATAACTTGCGTTATTGTATAATAAAAAGAATAACAATACGGTATTTACTCGAATAAGCGTCGCCCCCAAATAAGCACCGTGCCTCTATGGCCGATGCAGCGCTTATTTCAAACCGGCAGACCACTGAATTAAAACTGACGAAGGCAAAGTTTGGTATTTGAATTATTAAAGTTGCCTTTTGCTACTTTAGTGACGGACCAAACTATAAAATTAATATGCACAATATTAATTTTCTTCGAGAGAAAAAGGCTGTCACTTCATGTTTACTTCTAAAAACGTGTTTTTCAAATAAGCGCCGCCCCCGAGTAAGTATCGCGCCAAAAACTCCGAAAAATTAATAAGTACAGTTGTCCAGTTGGCTTTGACATTTGTAAATTTACATATATTATGCATGTTTAGAAGTGGAAAATATTTTTGACTTCACGTTTAAGAACTATGAACTTCCAAAACAATACAATACATCTATATCTATAAACAAACTTGAATACATTTATGTACATAAATGTATAAATTTGAATACAAATTATATATTATATATACAGTAGATATACTGTATATACACAAACATCTACAATACCAGTGTTGCATTTTAAAAAACTGCTTCGAGACAAGTACAACAACTAAAGTAAAATGAAACGTCAATTATTCTAACTTCATCCCTTCATAGAAAGGTTTTTATATTTACACGGAAAAAACTTATAGATTAAATGAATAACTAATTTATATTTATACTCGATGAGAAGTTTAACTTTCAGCTTTCACTTTGGGAAATTCCTTGATTCAATAGACGAAGAAATAGAGAAATTTAATTACTACTGTGTCAGCTTTGAAATTCTTTGTAAGTGAAAAAAACCTTCACAAAGTGGAACTCAAAATTAATTCTAAACAATGATACATGTGTATTTGATGAATTATGAATATAATGACAAACTGAATATTTTTATGAAGCACAATCCTAGCTTTACTGACCTGACGAGATACTGCTCTGTACTGACTGATATCCGATGGATATCCTTGGAGTAATGGTTGAAAAATCTAGATAGGAGTTGCAGTAAGATCAAATGAAAAGCACAGAAAAGCACCGACAAAGAGCCTTCTTGCCACAAAGGATCATTATCTGATTTCATTTCCATGACAACAAAACTGTCTTAGAAGCAATCTAGAAAATGCCATCCTACCCCTGTGACTTTTGTAAGTTGAAGATATACTATAATTATAAGCTATTACTAAACTCACAAAATTGGATTCTAAGAGACTTACACAACAATAAATAACAATTACTTAAAGAAAAATGTCACAATAACTCAGCGGCTGATAACTATTAATCAAAAAAATTCAAGATAAGATAATTTTTTTAAATGAATTTGCATAGCATTTTCTGTACAATAAAGTTTTGTTACACCATTACAGTACTAAAAATTTGGATTGAAGACTATAATTCTTGAACATTTAATAATTAACATATTCCAAGCTATAAAAAAAGGTTTGTTTTAAATCAAATTTTAGTTGATATGATAAAATATTTTTATAAATGCTTTTCAAAAGTGTATTACTCTCTATGTTGACAGAATTCTAACACTGAAAATATCTCATTAATTGTTCACCAAAAGAAAAAAACTTTGTATCACATTGTAGTCTAAAATCACGCACCAGGGGCATTATCAAAAAGGTAATTTTATATTATTTGATATTATTTGAAACCTGATAACTCTAAAACTCTGTATCTCAGATCAATTTTAAATCATAATATATTATCTACAAATTTAACATAAAAGTTAGAAGAATGATTCCAGCTTTAACCAAAGCAAGGTTACCTTTTTCTCAGAACATGATTCTTTGGAAGTTAACTTTTTACAACTCTATTTGGAAAGTTCAACTTCTACATTTTTGCTCCTTTATATGCATCACGTTTACAAACTATTATCTAATTAATACTTTATTTCAAAGAAATAACAGATGATTTATAATACAAAAATATTTAGAAATTAAGAATTATTTATGACGAATCAAAGAACTCTGATAACATCAAAATTAGGTTTCTAAATTATTATATACGGAAACTAGGTAATATTAGGATTTATTTATTTATAGGCAATGCCTATCCTTCAATGCCCAAGATTGATGGCATGGTTAAAAGTGCTATCAAGTTTTTATCAGCTGTACTAAAATTGCATAATTTTATATTCAATTTCACCTTTTAAAAACCTTTTAAAAGTGATTCTATGAATCCACTGAATTCATGTAGCTTGCATTATCTGTTGAACATCAGTTTAAAATAAAATCCATTTTGGTTTAATTTTCTAAATATCACATCATTGGCTAATCTAAAACACAATATGAACTACCAACTTTCAATTTATTCAATTATATTACTAATCTTCCAATGATGGCTTTACGATGTCCAAATTTTGAGACAAATCAATCTGAATAATTAATTCATTAATCATAATTATCAATCACATGTTTGTTTAGAAGAAATTAAACACTTCAATGTTTTGTATTTACTTGTCTTCCAAACTTCCTTAGAAGATTATACATAAAACGAAATGTCATTTAATCATATAAATCTAACTCCAATTTGAAAAGGTGTATTACTAACTTACAATTTGTAATTAGTTGAGGTAAGCCACTTGATTTTGTCTTTTTTGTTGTGTACTAAAACTGGGATCCTTCTAGTAACTTTTACGGTAATTCTGTGGTTAACTATAGATAAGGCCTTTCTTGATGAATTTGAAACAGTTAAAGTTGCAAAATTTCTTAAAAAATGACAACTTTGAGCATTTTCTGAATCTACCTTTGAAGATGAACAAAATGAAAGGTCACTTCATGATAGGGTTTCATCAACTGGCTCAAAAGCTAGAATGAATAACACCAAATTTTTCTACTCTTCAAGACAAACAAAATGAATGGTCACTTTAGAGGGTTTCATCAACTGGTTCAAAAGTCAGAATGAATAACACCAATCATTTCTACTCTTCAAGACAAACAAAATGAATGGTCACTTTATAGGGTTTCGTCAACTGGTTCAAAAGTCAGAATGAATAACACCAATCATTTCTACTCTTCAAGAAAAGGAAAATAAACAGTCAGTTTAAAGGTTTCGTCAACAGGCTTCAGAGTTAGAATGAATATCCCAAATCTTGTTTTCAGTCAAGACGAGCAAAATCAAAGGTCACTTTTAATGGCGCGGGTTAAAAAGTCAAGGCTTTTTTTGTTTTTAAAAACAAATCTGATCTTTTAGAGGATAAGGGTTAAGTAACCATTGCCTGAGGAAGATTATCAGTACTACGAGAAGTCGTCATACCATTTCCTACAATAGGACCCTCTGCTGAGTCTAAACTCGTAGAATCTGACTTCACAATGATAAATTGTGATAGAGGAACATTGCCGTTCTCAAGGTTTCTTCCATTATCTCCGTTTGAAGCTGTGATATCTGAAGGTGAAGGTAGACACTTTGTAAATGTACTGCTGGGGCTGCTCTTGGGTGGCTTGTATGTTTTCCATGCCAAGAAAAAAGATATCGCAGATAGCAGTTTGAACACTCCTCCCACAGCCGCTACAGAATACCTAAAACAACAGCCAAGGTTTTAGACAGATTTACTGTAGAAGCACAAGACCGCAAACAACTCTGTTTAAGTTTTCAATCTCACACTGCCAATCAATAAATTTTTGGCTTCGCTAACGTTAATCTATTTTCTCACCTTATAACAAGGTAAAAACACCTGATCGTGCCAGAAACAATGTACCCATTATTAATCATGCTAATATATGTAAAGACAATCCTCACGCCATGCCACCTCTCGCCCAAGGTGCGTGGGAAGGTCTATGAGGCCTGTGCCAGCTCTGCCATGCTTCACGGCAAAGAGACGTGGGGGCCAAGTGCCTCCGATCTCCTGCGCCTGCAGCGCAATGACTGCTCAACGATCCGTTGTGGCGACAGTGAGAATGATGAGGTCTCCTCCAATCAACTACTTCTTAAACTTGGCTTCCATGATGTGACAGCCATTCTCTGCAACCGACAACCTTGCTGGTTCAGCTATGTGCAGCGTGCCACAAGCTGCATTAAGCAGATCACTGACTTCACAGCCACTGGCAGCAGAGGCCATGGGCAGCCCAGAAAGACATGGGGTGAATGTGTCCACAATAATGTGGATGATCAACACCTGCTAGACAGGGTTGCATGGCAGAGCGTTGTTCGCCACAGCCTCATGCAGCCTACCCCGCAGTGACAGAAGCCAGATAATCTGGAGGACTGTACGTTAATCAAAATATGGTTATGATGATGATGACAACTTCCATCACTCAACATTAATGCCTACCTGAACTGATTGTTATCATATTCCAAGCAGTTTTTCGACGAGCCATCACAAGGGTTTGTCTGATGAACCTTGCAGGCCATGTCAATAACGGTACCCAATACGATAGGACCAGGAATAAAACCAAGAATGCGTGTCATTAATTGTTGGATCCCAAGAGCAAAAGAACCTTGGCTCTCTGGTACACATCTATAAGGAAAAACACTTCACATGTTGTAACAACAAAAGACAGTCTAAATCCTTTCTATCTTGCAATAAAGCTAAATCCTTTTACGAGCCTAAGTGGCACATTGGAGCCGGTGCTTATCTCCGGTTTCTGTAGTGTTAATCGGATGAGAGTCACTGACTTCCTTTGGACGGGACACTGATGCATCACAGGTTAGCCCCCAGCAGAAGCCGGTATTCGTTTTACCGACCTCGGGAGGCAAGCATGGCCTAGTGGTCAGGGCACTGGACTTGAATGCAGTTGACCCTGGTTCAAGTCCCGCTCTGACCACTAGTTGGATTTGTCTTCAGGTAAATCCCAGAGTCAAATCCACCACGCTTTGTAA
>JAOCNB020129557.1:0-18617 GCA_026546465.2 Palythoa caribaeorum | reverse complement strand
CAAGGTAGGCATCTTAGCACGGGCAAGGACCTCAACGTTAGTCATCTTGTCGCTCCAGTGAATGCGGAGAATCTTGCATATACAACGCATGTGGAAGCTATTTAGCTTTCTTTCCTGGCTAGCATATGTTGGCCATGCTTCGGTCCCATAAAGGAGGGTGCTGAGGACGACCGCAGAATGGACTGACATCTTGGTGCAGATAGTGAGTTTAGAGTTGTCCCACACACGCTCATGGAGACTGCCAAAGGCCAAGGACGCTTTTCTGATGCGGGCATTTATGGTCAGCATCCACTTGTGACAACGAGGATATAGTGCAGCCTAGGTATCTGGATGTGTTGGTGTTCTTGAGCAGTTCATTGTTCAGGCGGATATATGCAGGGTGCTTGGTCTGATTGTCTTGCTGCATTACCTCTGTCTTAGGCTGACTGATGACGAGGCCGAAGCGGTTGCAGGCAGCACTGAAACAATTTATCAGAGCCTGTAGGTCGCTCTCCGCGTGAGCATCCATGATGATGAAGAAAGGGAAAGGAATGTAAATGGAACTTAGGAATATCAAGATTTTCGGGATAATTTCCGTACTGGGGCGTAATTTATTATGCATGCAGCTACATTGTAAAGTGGAAACAATATGTTCGCAACTTTGGAAGCAGTGGATCATAAAGCGTTAAATATATTTGAAGGTTGTATTCTTTATTTAGTTTTTTATATTAGAAATACGCGTCGTATTTTGTAAGTTTTAAAAGCTATTTATGTTATTATGTTTGTTTTTTTTGCAGAATTATGAGTATCGAAGTTTTGCGGAAGAGACAATTTAAAGTAGGGTTAGGAATTGGGGTTTGGGTCAGGGTTATATTTATAAAATTGTAAAATATTGTAAGGAATCGATAAGAAAAATAAATAAAGTTACCTTGATTTTGATGGTTTTTGTTTGTGGTATTCAGGTTCTTCACGAGTTTGACTCGTTTGTTTCCTGTAATGTTTGTACAAATATTAAATCGAGGGGAAGAAATTTAAAAAATTTATAAAAATGAGTGAGAGACTGGGAGACGCCATGAAACGAGGAATTGCAGCGTATAGATATTTTGCCATTACAACCTGTTTTCGAGCATCGCCACTCGTACCAATCTGGCCTTTCTCTTAGTTGTGTCCAAGACAAATTGTTTTCACAATTTTCTTTTGGACACATCATTGACGATGCCAGTAAGTTGTGTTCCTTACACCAATTTAAACACTGGTCATGGTCGAGAATTAATATGTGTAAGTCCAAACTAGTAAATGGCACAGTTTTCGTAGTTGGAGCAGCAGCCGCGGCCATATTTCCAAAGGAAAAAAGAGAGTGAGCAATTTAAAATTGTTTTTGCTATATGGTATTTTGATACATATTTGGCTATATTTTTGTCATATTTTCATGAAATATTTTGTTAGATTAATTAGGGTATTTTTTTTCTTTCTATTAATGAATATATTACGAATTTAATTAATTATATGAAGAATAAATGACTATCCCAATTTGATGGTTAGCTTTCAAGAGCTAGCTTGTTAGCGTAGTGGGTAGGGTTTAAGCTTGGTACGTTATTTAGTGTGTGTTCGATTAGAGTTCTTATGAAAGAATGCAAAGGGAAGAAAAGCTTTCTAAGGGCCATTGGCTAGAAAGACGGAAGAACGGAAAGAAGTAAACCTAGACGACTTTTTGGAATGTCTGCTGTTGTTGTGTTGGTAAGCCAGGTTTATTGATGTCAAATGAACCACGAGGTTATTTCCCATGATCGGGACATACTGATGCAACTCACTAAAAGAAACAGGCCACCATTCATTTTATCTCGTATATTTGGTACCACAAGGGAAGTACAAACAAAAATATCTTTGTATGTTTTGTCAGGTTTAACCTTTTCTAAAATCGAGCACCTTTTGGAGTAGTTTAGCAGAAAGATGTAAAACTTTATGTGCTCATTACCCTTCTTTCTCCCATCTGTCCCCTTCTACTTTACAAAAAGCCATTAAAAATATGTGGAGTTGGACTTCCCTTATAGAAGATATATTTGTCACTAATTTTTTGGATAAAGAGAAGCTGTTCACTGCACGGATGATGGATGTTCGAACTAAAGGTTGGATTTCGATGGACCATACATTTAAAGTAGCATGTAATATAGGTATAAATGTATGTCAGTTAATTGGACAAAGTGGTACAGCCTTTCTCTGTATTAACTAATTTATGGAATTTCTAATTAATATATTTATGGGCTTTTACCTCTTTTTAGTTAGGCCATTTAGCTTTCTGAAACTAGGGATTTTTACTGCCTCATCATTCCTATTGAATGACGTAAAGTCTTTGTAGTTGGAAGACCTACCCAGATTCCTCCGTAGCTACTTTGACATCTGTCAGGGTCAAACGTACACCTGCTATTTTAAAAAAATCAATAAATGAGCAGTACACTAACATGACATATCTTCTCGTCTTGAATCTACTTTCCTGGCCTTATTTTGGTAATAAAAATATTTATTGCTGGCAGTTTATTGAATTCTACTGTAACTCTATCTGAACCAAACAATTTATTACCTCTTTTTATATATAATTAACATGTGTGGAAGAAGAAAGGAACATGGAATTATCCCTCGGAGCTTGAATTTCCTTCTTGGACTGTTTAAGGGATTATTGTGAGTTCAAGTTACCATAAAGTTAAACCTATAAAATCATTTGGAGTTACGGGTACATTATGGTATTAGCATTTTGTAAGGGAACTCTTAATTTTTAGTACTGCTCACATATCTTTATAAACAAGAGAAGAATCAGAATTGATTTTGAAATAAATACAAACCTTGCAGGTCGGTTATGAGCAGTTTGCCCTCTGTAAAAGAAAGTGACCAGTGAGCAAAAGCAAGGCAAATGAGACCACATTCTGTGTTTGACCCTTTGTTTATAGGTGTCCCATCATTAACAAGGTACTTTGTGAAAGTACCATATGTTTCTTGTTCCAAAGTAAAGACAAGTTGAACTTGTTGAGCATTCTGCTCACCTGATTCCATGGAGGAAAGGAGGTTTTGAATAATAACTTTCCGCTAAACCGTGATGGTTCTTAATGCATTGTCAATTGTGAAATGATGGTTTGTTATTAACTTAGCAACACCTTCACTTGTTAATTTGGGAGAGTTAAAAATGAAAAAAAAAAACAGGTAAAATATCCTTACAACGTGAGATATACAAATGGTCGTATACAGGGCTGACTATTTAATGTCTCTACCACTCAGGGGAAAATCTTTCCGTTATGTTGGTGGCCATCTTGTTTGTGCGCGAAGCATTCTGGTCTAGGCTCACAGTTTTTCACTTTTTGACATTGTGATTTTTCACTTTGTGATTTTTGACTTTACGATTTCTTACTTAGCAATTTTTGACTTCACGATTTTTCACTTTGTGAGTTTTCACTTTACGATTTTTGCCTTTGCGATTTTTGTTGTCATGTCGGAAAAAAATCTCATTTTCAGAATTGAAAATTAAAACTGCAAATCATAAAACTTAAAGTTAAAATCAAAATCTTTAAAAATAAAATCAAATTCTAAATTGTTGAAAGCAACAAAAAGAAAACGAAAAACGTTAAAACCGAAAGCAAAACTCTTGTTCGCAAATTCAAAACTCAAATCCGAAAATCGCAAAGAATGATTTTAAAATCGATATCTTCGAAAACAAAATCGAATTCTCAAATATTAAAAGCAAAAACCTAAAAGGAAAAAATCAAATCCGTAAGTGATCCTCCTGGGCTTCCATAAATGTTGGCAGTGTTGGAGACGGCTGCCACTTGAGCAGTTGTAGGAGGAGTTGAACTTGCAGGCAAGAAATAGGGATATCACGAACCAAGCAGTTTGCTGCAATTGTTGGGGCCAATGAGTGCTGACATCCACTAGCTCATTGGCTTCATATAAGCTCTCGACAATTTCCTTTGTGAGCGGTCTTTTATGAACTATGGGTGCTATTCACTCCTGCTCAGTGTTTTTACGAGACAGTTAATAGTTTGGTTCGACTCCTGAAACTCTGGACTTGCAATTATGTTGTATGGCTTAGAATGTGGGGGACTTTGCAAGTAGTGGTCTATGGCAGCTCTGATAGCAGTGAGTGATTTTTTGTTGTAAAATATTCCATCTCGCTTTCTCACACTTAGATAATATTTTTGTAAAAATTTTGTATTTATGTATCATGAAGACGGTAGATTTTTTTTTGTTTAGATACAAATGAAAATTGTAAAGAGCTTTGTGTCGCCGCGCCGGCAATTTAGACACTTTGAATTTGTTTACTTGTGAGAAAGTTGTTCACGCATTAAACAAAATATTAAAACTTACCTCAAAATACTTTTACACCAAATTTTAATGATTTTTTGTGTCATTAGGAACTGCTTCGTCATTTATTTTTAAAGTTTCACCTTTCGGAAAATGCGACGCCAACTTGTTTTCCCAATCGCTAATCTGCGAGTATTCTGGATATTCGCCTTTCAGGGAGCCAATCAAAGTGTGCGAAAAACAATTCACAGGTTGGGTATATGCTAACCATGGATATCCCGAGGTAGGGGATCCAATCAGAGTGCACGAAATTGGATATTCACTGATTTTGTAAATACTAAAAAAAGGATATTCCGAGCTACGAAAATCAAGCAAAGTGCATGAAAAGTGTGCACATGATGTCCATTTGTTTATTAAATACTAGGTGGGTCACCCTTTTATAAATTCATTTCATTCAGGCAACTTAACAAGAGGGGAGGGAATTTAAGGTGTTTCTGTGCAGCGTGAGGAGGACTATCTATCGAACGCCAAAACCTTCCTGTGAAATGATTCCAAAAAGAGATTGAAAACCGTATATATGATTACATACAAACGCATGCTGAAATAGCAAAACTGAACAATCATCATCATTAAAAGTGATTTGTATTTTTAAATGTCAATGACAAATGGGCGTGACTTTGGGTCAAACTCCAGCGATCTGGATAACACTGTGTTAATTGCATCTGACACTTTTAGCAGGCCCAATGACGTAGGTTTTATTATTTTTATTTGTGCCCTGTATTTTCTTCCGCTTCCAACTCTTGCCAGGTTTCCTGCCCTGTGAACAGTTCCATAAGTGTGCAACCCAGGGACCAGATGTCTGAAATAGAGGTGGCACTGTGTTTTTACATCAGACACTCTGGGGCCATGTAGGATTGTGTGCCTGGAATTCCCTGTGAACCTCTGCTAGAGAGAGACTAAAAGTATTTCAGCCAATAAATGGAATAACATCTTTTGTGACATGGCGTTGTTATCTAGTCGCATTTTAGCAGCATAAGTTGAAGCACTACTAACCGAAATTGCTGCCTTATTTGTTTCACATGTTAAATTGCTTGCCAATACCCATTTTGATGAAGAGACTCGAGAAAGAAGTGAAACTTCTGCTTGCTCACCACAAGAAACTTCAACGTGGTATGTCCCTGGAGATGTTACCGGCAAACTGCATTGATTATTCACCTCTTTTATGATTGCTCCATCCTTGTACCATGGATATGTTGCATACGGGTCATTGTGACATTTGACCACAACTCAAATGAGTTTTCTTTCATCATAATCCCATAACAAGATTAGTGTTATGCCTGTTGCTTGAGGAAGCCTGTAATAAAATAACTCATCTCTATTTTGATGTGACGCCAATAACTTGATCTTCATCTGCTGTAGTTTCATCTGTGACAACTTTCTCCAGATAGCACTTACCATGCTTCTAATACCTGTTATCACGAAACCTTGGTTGGTTGGGTTAAAATTCTTTATGTTGTGGTCGATGAACTCTGTGTTTAGGAGAAGGGCGGTTTCCTTGTATAGTTTGGTAGACTATTAGAGTATGAGTTCGAGATTTTTATCGAGTGATAGTTGATGAGAGCAAAGCCCAAATCAACTATAGCACGATAGAAATCAAGAGCGAATAATTGTTAAAAAAGGCTGTCAATTTAATTGAATACAAATAACAAAACAGGTGACGCCACACGCGGATATTGACAACTTCGACAACATAACAATGGCTTCAATGTGCGCCTTTGTGCCTTTGCATTTCATTCAAGAGTTTCAAAATTTTTATTCGCTCGAACCAGAAACGAAGAGAGGAGTTTTTATGGAAAATGACAATCAATTTGACAAAATTGGCGAAAAATACCATTTGGAAGTCAAGTCAGAATCTTGCAAATTGAAATAGCAGATTGGAATGTCAAAACGGACCCAGTTTAGTGTAAGTAGTTGTTGTTAGCGATGGAGATGGTGCATCCATTGAATGTGAGCAACTGAGGAAGATGCTGGATGGAGCTGGATAACTGATTCTCATTCTGATTCTGTGTCTGGAACTGTATGCTGGACTGATTAGTGATGGAAAGTGCCTTAAAATGAAAGTAAGGGCTGTTCGCCGGTGACGAATCCACTCAAGATTGTAGACATATTTTCGAAACCTCGAAGGAGCGGCCACCATTTCCTTTACAATCGCTACCCACTGTCTATCACCGAATAGATAGTGAGTAGGTTAGCCAATCAGAGAACAGCATTGGTAATAGAACGGTAGTAGATTTACTGTATACTAACATGTATTACTTTAAGGTTTGGTATTTGGTCCACAGTTTTGCATGCTTCCCTGCCAACAGATCACAATGCAGATTGGAACTTAGTCTAAGGGCGACGTCATTCTCACAAGCATGTTTGATGTTTTCTAAAGTTACCTCTTCTCTGGAGTCAATTGGAACAAATTACCTTGGTCTACTTTTTGCATATTTCTGGGCACTACCAGAGACATCGGGCGGCATACTTTGAATTGTCAAGAAGATGCCCTGAATCTTTCTTGTGGCTTTCCATTGCTTGCATTTTTCTTAGCTTTTTTATCTTTTATTGCCTTGTTATATTTTATCCATGCGCCATTAGGATCACCGAACGCCATCTTTATTGACCCAGTGCAGGAGCGGGACTGGGCAGTTGTATCTGTCGTAGGAGATAGAATTGATTCTATCTCGGACGACACATTTTATTTGTCGTATCTGTTGACGACAGACACGACAAATACGACAGATACGACTATGTGGAAACCAGGCTTTACGAACCCGTTATTGGAGCTGTGCTCTGTGGGTTAATCCCTGCCTTCGTTGGCAAATCATGTAAATAAATAAAGAAATAAATAAATAATTTGAGCCGAAGTTGAGTTGAGTTCGACATTGCAAAGCTCACCAAACTTTTTAATATGTACAAAACTTACACGCAAACGGCTTTTAAAAATGAATGTCGTCTATTTATTGTACATGAATAATTCTTTACACTGTTTGCGCCAGTTAAGCGCCTTATTATTACTTGACAGCTCACCTGTACTGTTCATCTGACAAGGGCAGTTTGAGATATGGAAACATATATCCAAGTGCCCTAAACTGAATAAGAAAGGTGTGGACATGAACTCTTCACTAAACAACTGGTAAGAAGTAATTAATGCTTGACAATGTTCTGGAATTATCAGGCATCGATGTTTGATTATTTCTTGTAAACAAATATCTTATACAGTGTGATAGTGGTGACAATTATTTGTAAGGCCCTGTTGCACTGCGGCCACGAACACATCTACAGCTATAGCTAAATTTATTTCCAGCATTTAAAAACAATAGGCGAATGACAAAGGCAGAAAAGGAGAAATGAAAATATATAAACATACTGAAAAGCCAGCCATTTCCGCAGGTCCATTCGTTTTATCGGCGATCGACTTGAAGCCAAAAACCTACCTTCCGTGGCCAATAAATCGCCCTGACTTGCTATAGAGGTTAAAATAGCTTTCACCAAGGGAAACACAGAAAAATAGGCATGCAGAGCATGCTTAGTGGCTACTGGTCCATGCAAGAGACTGCTCAATACAATGGCTTTTGTGCGTGCTCTGTTAGCGCGCATTTCATAATGAGGATCAGCCTTGGCGCCAGACATCAGGGGAAGGGTATAAGCAAGGTATACAGGTGCTTCCTTTGCTTTGCCAAGTGAGATAAAAAAATATCCAAAAAGGTCGAGATTGGGCTAGGTTTATATAAAATGAGCGGAAGAACGAAAGTGTAAGTATTTTTTTGTTGATTTTTTAATAAACTCTTGTTACAACAACATTTTTTCATATATTAACATAGTAACGTTCTATACGCAAATTTGCTTGTTTTGCCTCCTTTTTTTTGCCAGCGCGAAGTTCTGGTTTCAATGTTGGTCGTATGCGTAATTTTCATAACAGTAACATAATAATAAAATCTTTGCCATTGGATATGTCAACGGACAGTTCTTCGACGAAGACATGGGCAGACGGCATGAGAGGTGCTGTCGACAATCATTCGTATTTGAGCACTAAGTTCATGTCCTGAATGCGATCCATAACAGTAACATTGTGGTAAATTAAACTTTGCCTTTCGTTATTTGGTCTTTTGCGTAAAGAGTTCTTTAAAGAAGGAATTGGTAGAGCACATGAGATGAGTTGTCCACAATCATGCTTTTTTTGCCAGCACGAAGGATCAGCCCTTGCAAGTCTTCGATTGTCAAATCCTCGACTTTGGAATTGTTGCCTATCGATGCAAGGAAGCTCTGAAGAGCATCATTAAAGCAGGTGTACGACTGAAGTTTCTTGGCCGTTTTGATGGTTAGATTGCATACGATTTTGTTGTTACAGGCTTCAGACAGCATAGTTGTGTTGCAAGACCGGCATTTGACAGTTTCTTTATCAGCTTCGATATCCAAGGTGTTGTTGCAGACGATGCAAGATGTTGTCTTTTTCAAGTTGACTCCTATGCATTGGCCCTCGATGATATTGTCTTTCATATCTTGAGATGTCAGGTTAACATCTTTTATGTCAGCATAGGCCGTTATTATGGTCGATTCATTTGTTGATAAATACTTGGCGTCGTCAAACACTCTGATTTTGACTGCTTGGAAGAGGTAGGTTTTGCCACAATCTACTTTGTCTATTAGATCTTCCCATAGAACTAGCTTGATACTGTCAGTCGTATCAGCGATCATGCAATCTACTTTCATTAGCTGCTTGCTATTAGAAATAATTAGCTGCTTCTCTTGCTGTTTGCTCATCACTTTTGCAACGACATCAACAGACTTGTACAGATCTGCAGATAGAGCTTGTTTTACGGTTACCAAAGAAGATGCAATTTCCGGGTTATAGCTAAAATCGGTGGTGGTGGGCATGATTTTAGATTTCTTTGTTATCTTGAAATCTTCTGTGTTGGATGAAAAGCTTGAGCTTGGTAAACGTTTCAGCTTTGAAATTTTGACAGGCGACTTCTGTGAGTACGCTTGATGAAGAGTAGGCCTTTTCCCTGGTTCATAACAAACACCTCTTTTTTTTTCCTCATCAGACGTTTGGAAGATAAAGTCGAAGAATGGTGCCTTTTGACCTTTGATGGGACTTAGGCTGTGGATGTAGCCTTGTAACTGTACATCTGAAAAGATAAACATTTAATGCAAAATTCAATTATTAATTATTGCATCTAAACAAGTGTCTGAATCTCTCCCTCTCCTCATTCCTTTGTGTGTGCTACGCTGGCTATCGGTAACTTAAGTGCGTGGCAGTTTTAAACATTTGAGCCTTTGCCCTGTTCATTACTGTGTTTGGCTCAGCCATCAAATTAGTAGGTTCTACAGTTATTAATTTTTGCATAAGAAAAAAAAAGGGTAGGTTTTATTTCTATACACAGCTGGTGCATACCGGGGGGGGGGGGGGCAACTCCAATCCCAACACATAGACAGGGATGCTTGTGCTATCCCTCAGGGTGTCCTTGTGCCAACGGAGTGATCTGATAATGTATGCTAGCACAATTTATCACGAAATTTACTTGAAGTTTTTTTTAGGATCTGTGAGGGGCAAATTTAATGTCATGCCTAGTTTGCTATCCCTTAGAGTCAAAATTAATTTTAATGAGAAGCATCCCTGTCTATATTGGGGTGCAGTGGTCACCCCCTCCCCCCCAAATCGGTTGCATACACTTATTTCAAAAGAAGTTGCTTTTGACAGAAAAATATGTTTGTAAAAAGCAGTTTCTTTGAATTTCAGAATGCTTTGCAGTCTATTTATCAAAGATTATGCATAACATATAATGGATCACAGAGAACCCTTTTGTAATGAGTATGATATAAAAGTTGTTGATATTGTGATATTTACCTTCTGGATCTTCTGTACTGGTATTTTTACTCATGCCGCTTTGTTACGCTGTTCACGAGTGTATTATTCTGTAAGTTAAGTAAAGTAAAGTTTAGGACTGCTTTACAACTTGTAACAATTTTTAGCCTGATATTTTACATTGTGAAATTTAGCTTTAATTTAGAACAATACCTCCGGACACGTCATCAAAAAACCACAGGCTCCCCAAGCACGTTCTTGTTATCTACTTCAAATGCATCTTTTATCCGATTCACGCATGTGATATATCATTTTAAAGCTTGAGATGAGTAGAGTACAGCCAAACACATTTCATTTTAGGGCCATTTGCACTTTAAACTAATCATGAGAATATAACGACTGCATATGGTATGAAGGAATCAGTGGTAGAGCAATTTTCACATTATTGAAGTAAAACTCAAAACCAAGTTTTGAGTTCTCAGTTCTACCCCTACAGTGAGGATACTCTAACTGTGAACACTCCGGTATTATTTTGATATTTTTAAATTTCTGCTTATTTCTCAGTAGTTAGCCTATTACATTATCAGAAATGGAAATATACATGAATATAGACAAAATTGTGAACAATTGCAGTCATTTATCGTGCACTTTGAAGGAGAAAATTGCAATCCTTAATTTAAAAATGTCCAAAAACTGTTGAAAAAATGCCAAAATAATACCAAAATAATGTCTAAAAAATGCTAAAGTGTTCATTGTTAGAGTGTCCTCACTGTAAAATTTGCTCTAATAATGATATAACATACATTTTCTTACCTGTGGTTTGATTTTTTTATATCTAAAATGAAAAAAAAGAAGAATATATAAGTACTGTCATCTAAAAAAGGGAATTGTATAATAGATGCATTAAAAAAGAAACACTACATACCGTGATTGAGTTTGATGTGGGGCAATCAGGTTGAGTTATGAGGAGTGTAGCTGTAGGAAAGAGAAGATAACCTTTGTCAACAATCTTTTTTCTACCATCTTACTGTACATTCTTTTTTTTCCATCCCAAATTGCTTTTAATACTTTTAATGCTCATATGCAGACAACAGCCTCTTATATGATACTAGCATGTAAGCAATGCATAAACTGCTTTATGATCAGAGAAATAGGTCTCCAATACACCTGTTTTAACTGTTTGTGGCAAATTAGTATAAATGTGATCAATACATGTCTTATTATCTGTAGTATAGCAAGACATTAATTGTCTGTATTGGTTATCTCTAACAAAAAGATTATACAAGGGTGCTCTATCAGATAAATTCAACCAGTTAACATTAAAGTCTCCAATAAACACTTTCAGTTCTGTTGTTTGTTCATGTAAAAGATCCTCTAGTGTAATGCAAAGCTGTCTCATTGGAACATTAGGAGAGCGATATATTGCTATGATAGTTATATGTGGAACTATCATTAGTCTTATGACTGTCACTTCTATTCCATTTCGATTATGCCAAAATGGATACCCTGGATAATAATCAATGCGACTATAGACTGCAGTTCCACCATAAGGCCTTGCATTCTGGTTTGATATCAAAGCATCATTACGAAATAAACTATACTCCCCAATACTATACATATCATTGCTTTCACTTTGCATTAATCGGGTTTCTGAAATCACAGTCACATCAGTGCTTGAGAAATTCAAGTCTGCACGTATATCACTGATATGTTTATGCAAAGATCGTGCATTTACAAAACAAAGCTTTATAAGTGATTCATTGGCATCATAGATAGGCGAGATGCATAGCTTTAGTTTTCGTTCTGTTCTAAGTTGTGCCATTTCTTCCTGGACAGCTGGACTGACTGCTATTTTATCTTCACAGAGCTCAGTTATGTGCAGACCTTCAATGGTTGTTACTCTACTTAGCCCTACATAATGAATGTGAGGGATAGCTTTTCTGGTTTCAAAGTTAACAACAACTCGAGTCTCTGTATCACCTTGTGATCTATGAATTGTTTTAGCAGCAGCTGGTCTCAGTGGAAATTGCTTCCTCACAACTTGAACAGTTCTGTTTCTACCAACTGCAAACTGTGCAGTGACTGGTTTGATTGGAGTCCATGAACAATTGATTCCATTAGCATACAGTTGTCTATTTTCATGCCGTGTTTTCATTCCAACATCAACATGGTCAAACTGAACCCAAATTACCCCGGATGGTCGGAGTGACTGTTGGTTTACTTGAATCAGTTTGACCACATTACTAGCCCCATTTGTCATGCCATCATCAGTTCGTATATTTAGAGATATCTCAGTCCGTTCACTAACTGCTAAGTTGAGGGTACCATGCAGCTGTTTAGTTTTCCTGGGGTCACTGGGAGTTTGATTCAATATTTTATCCCTGAGCTCGTGAGACTCAGCCCCTATAACACTATCGTGCGCTTTGATGGTAAATTTTGCACCTCTTATAGAATTGTGAGCTCTCTCATTGAAGTCATTGACTTTTGCATTCTGGATGAACAAATGTGGAGCATCCATTGGATAATGGTCAGAGTGAGATTTCAAAATGCGTTCTTTGAATGCAATAATGTCATCTTCTGTCTGCTTTCCTTCTCTTAGTCTGTTAAGCATTTCTGCAAACTGTTTACTTTCTCTTTGTCTCATAATTTCATGCAATTCATACATTTTAAAAAGCTCTTGCCATATGTTTGGGGCAAGAATGCCATACCCTAAATTGTCCATGTCTTTAAAAATGTAATTATCCATGACTGGCTGCAACTGGAATAAATCCCCAATTGCAATAATACTGACACCGCCAAAGGGCAATGAACTCCCTTTAATGTCTTTCAACCTATTATCGATTTGGATATTAAACATTGTGTTACCAACCATTGATATTTCATCTATAAATATCAGCTTAACACCACCAAGCTGACATCTTAGAGAATTTAGTCTACTGGAGTCAAGACGTTTGTAAGTTTTCAATGACTGACATGCTGGTATTGCTAAGGCACTGTGTATAGTGTTACCTTTGATGTTATAAGCTGCTTTACCAGTAGGTGCTAACATTAAAACCCTGATTTCTGTAAAGCTGTCACCAGCTATTCTGTTGTAATATTTTAGCGCAGCCTGATACAAGGCTTTAGTGACATGTGATTTTCCTACACCTGCACCTCCACTCAAAAAACAGTAAAAAGGTTCATCTGATGTTTTCATTGAGTGAAGCGCATGGTAAAAGAATTCTTTTTGTTCTTTATTTAGCATTTTTACCATGTTTCGGTACTCATCATCTGGCATTTCATTGAGTATTAAGGGTTCAGTTGCAGCACAAGATGGTATCCCTAAGTCATCTGACAAATTGTATGTCTCGTTAAAATCAGGATGCAAGTCCTGATTACCCTCAGCAGTGTCTTGCTGCTCAATATTTTGAGTACAAGGTGCTATAGAGTAAAAGCTTTCTTCCACTGTATCAATGTTGTGTTCTATCTCAGTAAAATCTTCATTGCACACAGCATATTGCTTCATTTGTTTATCAATCATTTTAGCAAGAGCTTTATACTGTAACTCATATGAAGGAAATGATCCAAGTAAGTCTGTTTCTTCATTTCTCCATGGGGTGAAAAGCATTAGAAGCTCACGAAAGTGCTTTTCTGGTTCAGCTTCTTTATTAAACCATACACTTCTAATGATTCTTGCTTTAGTTCTTTTTTTTGTTGATTTTTTCTCACACTTATCATGAAACTCATCATCATCATTTTGGAAGTGATCAACAAAACGCTCTGATTGAAAACCATCAGCATCCTTTTCATGAGTTGGCTTTACATATGGCTTACCAGTACTATCATACCAAGCAGCCCAATCTGCAAGTGTTAAATGCTCAAGTTTGGCAGGGCGCTTGCAGTATCTTTTAAGTAGACCACCTGTATAGATTTCCTCACAATCATCATCCATTTCCTTGATATCACTCAAGGGCTTCAAAAGCTCTACTCTCTCCTCAGGAGGTGCCGTATTAATAAATATAATTTGCCTTGATGACTTCCTCATGGGAAGTTGCAAGGTAATATAAACAGCTTCCTGTGCACTAATTTCTACATTATTTACAAATTTACTTCCAATGTCCCTAACCTGTTGCTTAATGGAGGAATTTCCTTTTCTGACTTCACTACAAGCTTCACGTAACAAATCACTCATGCCTTTCTGCCCCTTTGAAATATAATTAACTATGTAAACTGCACATGCATATACATCAAGTACAAACTGAATATCCATGTTGGCTCTCCATGCTCTAAGACAATCAGGATTATAGTTGTTTATTCTTAACTCAACTGGAGTTCTCTCTAAAAACACAGTAGAAGCATTCAGTGATGATCTTATAGCAAGAACATAATTTTCTTCTGTTACTTTAAGATCTGATAGTAACTGATCAAATGAAATGTCTTCGCCTTCCTTCATATCATCCAAATGCTTCTTGATTAACTTCCAAGTAGCTTTATGTGCCTTTATTTCACTTTCAGGAATGTCAGTGTCTAGAGGTTGAAGTATGCTTGTTTTTCTCATAGGAGGCTGTGGATAATTGAACCTGCACTCAGCTTTTGTATTTTTATGGCATGTATGTGAATGGCGGTGCACTTGCCTGTTCACCAAATCAAGCAATTGAGGATTGTCTGTTGGCTTGTGACAAGTTATTATCTTGTCAATAAATGCTGTCACTTCTGTATCAGATTGGACTTGGTATTCTGGTGCACCAGGAACCCATATTACCATATGAATGTGAGGTGAACCACGCTGTTGATATTCAACTCTATAAAACCAATCTGAGATCTTTCCAAGTGGCTCTAAAGAACTCAATAAGAAGCTTCCTAAAAACTGATTGACTTGATAATCAAAATGCCGAGCACAAGTCACTGGATCACTTTGAATGAGCCTACATCTTTCTTCCCAGTTCAAATTTTCCAATTCATTATCACTATAAGTTTTGTTATCTATAAGTTCACCAAGAATTCGCAGGAGGTGGTACCATTGTGTTTCTGCTGATGAAAAGCTACAAAATAAAGTAGCTGGTCCCAATTGCCTGATCATGGCAAACAGATCTTTCTTTGCCTTCTCAAAATATGGAGGGGAGCCCCGTAATGCTTTCAAAAATTTAAATCCTTCATCAAACCGCATTAACCTGTCTATTGCTCCTTCTTGTTTTAAATGGCGTGCACTGAGGTTTCTATTGTTGCCTTTGCACTTTCTCAGAGCTATATTAGATTTACCTAGAAGAATTTTCATTTGTAACTTTTTTGCTTTAAAAAATATGTTTTCAACGCACATGGCAGCTCTCCTGTCTGACCGTCGCAGTTCTGATTTACATATGTCACTGTAGTGTACAAATTTACTTTCCGGTCTTGGCTGACCAAGAAATATACCCGGATATGCCAGTTCTTCTGAATGCCTATCTCTGAACACACTTAAGGGTATATTTCCCTCTGCAGGTGCAACATTAAAAATGTGTTGTCGCTCATTATCTTCTAAAAAGTCAGATGCTGTTAGCATTGTATCAATGGCACCTGCTGGTGTTTCAGCTTCATCTTCACTCCAGTTTTCTTCATCTCCATCATTTACACAAGAAGTAGTATCATCAATATCAGAAGTTAATGGAGCTGGCTGTTGTTCTGAGCCACTGTCAGTATTTTGTGTCTGTTGTCTTTCAAACTCACTTTCCCATAGTGAATTCAATTCTATGCCTTGATCTTGATAAAGACTACTATTCTTTATGAGCCAATGAGCAGCTTGCAAAACCTTATGAGGCCTGACATTCAATGATAAAGCTGAACTCTTATATTTTAATTTTCTTTTCAAATTAACCTTTATGGTACCAGTATTGCTTGGTAACCGAGGTAGCTGATTTATCGTGGTAGATACATCAGCAGGTACATTAACAATATTTCCATGAATCTTAAGTTGCTTTCCTCTTGGAGCTTGCATTAGCTTTTGAAAAGCAATACGTGGAGCTAGTAATCTACATTCTAGTTCATTGAGATCAAAGAAAGACGGCTTTTCAGGAAATACCATACCATTAACAACAGCACATGGAGGAATTTTATTTTTAATTAAATGGCTATGACAAGTTTTGCAGATCCATTCCACATTGTTCACACTAGTCTTGCCAGACAGATATTTGATGCTGTCATGATTTGAATCTCTAAGTTTTGCTGTAGAGATAACAGAATGTCTATACCAGAGCTGATCGCAGCAGGAGCAAACATAAATTGGACCTTGCGCAACAGTCTTATGGAACTTAGAAATGGCTAGATCAGAAGATGCTCTTGCTAAATTTTTTAGCCTCCATGCCTTTTGCTGTGCATTTCGTTTAGCTTTTTGTTCAGAAGAAGCTACTTTTTGCCTATAACTTTTTTGCCATGCATTCTGCTTTGCTTTTTGCTCTGGGGATGATATTTTTCTCCTATAATCCGTTTGATGTGCATTTCGCTTTGCTTTTTGTTCAGAAGAAGCCACTTTTTGTTTATAATCCTTTTGTCTTGCATTACGCTTTGCTTTTTGCTCTGGGGATGATATATTTCTCCTATAATCGTTTTGATATGCATTTCGTTTTGCTTTTTGCTCAGGGGATGACATTTTTCTTCTGTAAGCATTTTGGTATTGATTGCGGTTAGCAAAATTACTAATTGTGATTTCAGAACTTAGGCCTTCAGGAGTACCATTATTTGCTTTATCATCAGAGCATTTATCAGAGTCATTATATGTATAGCTAGATGACATAGTTTTCAAATATGAAAAATGACTTTGGTTTTTATTTGAATCATCCAATTTCCTTTTGCGATTATTTGAAACAGCTTCCACATTTCCAAAACATAATGGCTTTGTGGAAACATAATGCATTTCCCCAATATGTCCAATATACACAGTCCTAGATTCGGGAGATCTGTTTACAGGTTCAACTACTGTTAATTCAGCAAAGTTAGAACTTGATTCTACAACATTAATGCTCAAATTCATTGCTTCAGCTATTGATTGCATGATGATGTGATCACCCCATGTTCCGTCTCTAGACATGCGAGTTATGTATTCTAACCAAGACATATTGTCTATAACTGCACTTTCAATGAAACGTTCAGGATTATTTTGCAAATACTGAACACCTGTAGTTCGAATTTCTAATTGACGATTAGGATCATTGTATAACTGGTGTGCTATAGCTCTAAATAAGCAGTTACCACCACCACCAACCTCTAAAGCTGTCAAACCATGCCTATTCAATCTGTTTTCAAACAAAGATGGAGACACTACACTACATATGTCAGGAGAGTTTTTCGCATTAGGACCAGGATTACGCTCAACATCACCTGACAGCAAATTCGTTCTTTCTGCTAAATTAAACCTTACCAATGAAAGTTTTTGCTTTTGAAAGTATTTGCTATAGAAACTGTCTTGCCTTGCAGTGTATCTGAGCTTCCAATGCTTGAAACACATAGCAATCTTAACCAAAACAGATGACAAAGGAACAGACTTCTTGATCTGTTTTTTATACCTTTTTCTCGAAGTTTTAGATTTAAGTGAATGTAAAACTCTTTTCAATGACACTCTGGATGGCTCCCTGTCTCTTAAATGGAGTCTGTGAGTCAATCTCGATTTACTAAGTGATCGAGAAATTCTAGCGAAAATTCTAGTTGAATGTGTTTTTGAATGTTTACCACTCGTAGTATCAGAATAAGAATTCGAATAACAATGATCAATTGCTGGATTACTGAGACAATATTTCTTATCAATATCATTATCAGGCACAACACTCAAGCACATGTCACTGTTTGTTTGGGGCATAAGTTCGGCTTCGTTCAAGATCGTTTGCAATTGTGGGATAATCTTTTCAAATGCATTTGGCCCAGATGCTGAAGCATTGGTTAATTCGTATTTATTCGTGTTTTGAGAAACCCTGCCTCGAAATTGGCGTTCTCTCGAGTCTCGGAAGACCATTTCGATCCCCAAGGCCGAAGAGAATTCTTTACTTCCCCGAAGGGACTCGCAATTGTCTATACAGACAACGTTAGCTCCCAAAAGGGACTCATTAGCTCCTCGAAAGGAATGTTTGTTTCCCCGAAAGGAAATTTTTGTTCCCAAAAGGGAATAGTTTGATCCCAAAAGGAATTTGTTTCTTGCTTCACAGCGCCCGAGCGGAAAACACGTCGCCAAAGACGCTAGGCGGCCATCTTGAATTGCCTGAGATTCTTGCAAGGATTTAGCATAAATAACACACTTAGAACCTGTAAGAAAACTGCAGGATACCTTGCGACCAAGCATGGGTAACAGTGCTTGAATTTTATGTCTGATAATTGGCAAAAAGTACGAACAAATCATGACAAACTAACCTGGAATGGACGAACAGCTTGCAAACCGTACGGCAAACAAACATGTGATGAGCTCGGGTTACCTTCGCCCAAGAAGTCGCTGATAATCGATAAAAAGTCGTTGATAATCGGCCAAGCGACTGTTTCGTGATTGGTCGCTTGCAGATGACGA
>JAOCNB020129514.1:0-10741 GCA_026546465.2 Palythoa caribaeorum | reverse complement strand
AAAAATGGCGGCTATTTTAATATTCTTTTATCTACATTCAAATTAGCCTTACTAGCCTCGTCCTTGTGTTAAACTTTTAAAAGAATATAGTAGTCTGAACGAGGCTAGTAAGGCTAATTTGAATGTACACTAAAGAATATTAAAATCGCCGCAATTTTTAGATAAGGTCTATACTCAAGTTTTAAAAAGTTTAAAAATTAGAAACTTTAAACTTTTGATAGACAAAGGAATTGGCCAAGTTCGAGGCCTGTAGCTGCACTAAAAAGCAACCAGTTACGTTTTCAATTTTCCATCCATTTTTTGTAATATGCCGCAACTAAAGTGCAAATAAATATAAGGAGGATTCAAAACATTACTGGACGCTTTCCATTGCAACTACAATCTTCAAATTTTGGCATGAAATTCCTCTGCCTAAAGTTTAAAGTTTCAAATTCATAACATTTTTTAAACCTGAGTGTTATTAACGTTATTCGACGTTGGGTTTTCATACAAATGCTGTTAGTTTCAGCCATTTTGTTTACCCGCCAAAATGGCCGCGCGAACCGTGACTCGGCGTCTATTTCGGAAATGAGCTTGTTCGATCTCATTGGATTTCTTTTTGTTTCTAACTTCCTGTTTACATATTCCTTCTCATGCTTTACTGAAAAATGCCATTCTATATCATTCATCCCTTTCTCCAGGGGATTTGCCGATATTTGAAAACGAAACAAAGGAAGGAAGCCATGTTTGTCGCAATCAACAAGTTCCAATCTACACAATCCATTTACCCTTCATAACAGAGGTGCATCAATTCAGAAAGCTCCATGATGGACCAATCAACATCGACCAGTGCAAAGCAAAGTGCTGCGGTATTCGTGACTGTGTCCATGCATTTATCGTCACAGAACGATGTTATGGAGTCTTTTGTCGTGGAGCTGAACATTGTCACGCGAAGACGCAAGAAAGCCAAAACGTTATAAAATTTGAGATTGGTTTGGTACAAAGGAATAAATGTAAGTATAGCTAACATTGCCATATTGTCGCTAATAATGATAGTGGTATGTTAAAGGTGGTGGTGATAATATTAAGTATAATAAGAATACTTCTGTTCAAGTACTAGTTACCAACATGATCGCTGTAATCTCAAGCTAAAAATTCTAGCTTGGGTCCCAGGCGGAGGGGAATGAAGCAAAATAAATCCCATTGGCACTACAGAGAAATTGATAATTTATTTCTCTTATATTATTCCCGAAAGCCTCTGACCGAAACTAGAATTTTGACTATTGAAAATGCTGGTCCGATTTAATTCAAATAAATTTGAAAGCAATAGCACGATTTGGGAACTGCCTCGAAACACTTAACGTTGTCATCAACTATACGTCCGATAAAATTAGACAGTTTGACTCCAGAACCACTATTTCAAGCAATCTCTGGCCTAAACAAACTTTATCGAAACCATTTCTATTTCACATTTTACCTTTTTCCAAGAAAAAAGCAGCAAGCTATATGAATTATGCAACAGAAACGAGTTTCTGCAGAGAGCTAGAATAATTGCAGACTAGTGCAAAATCTTTTCGTTACAAGCATTAGAATAAGAACCGTGAGAAATAGAAGTTACACGAATGATATCTAGACGATTTCACGGTTTCCACCGTCATTTTGGCGTTAAGTGTTGAATATCAAAATGTCTTTTTTATTAAAATTTCTTGAAAAATAATTTCTTTCGCTTATTAGACTTAATTTTGTATAAAAAGTTTCCTAAATAGTGTAATTGAATAATACATTTTTAATTGTTTTGTTTAAAATTTAATCGAAAATGAAATTTTGAAAATCCAAGAAGGCGACCGAAAGAGCTGCTTTGTTTCCATGGTTACCATTTAACAGCAAATTTCGGGAAACCACAAAATAAAACTTAGATGACAAATATTTTTGTGCTAAATCTCAATTCAGTTGGGCAATGCCAATTGTTGTGACTTTGGCCAATACGTTTAGGGGTAAAGGATGGAAAGTTTGGCGGAAAAGAAGGTCATACAAATGTTTAACTGGCTGGAAGTCAGAGATCTTACCACCGCGCCAACCACGCTTTCCTTAAGCTTTATAACTAAGAATAGTTATTAATTGGAGCATTTTTTATTTTCCTTAGCAAACCAAATTCAAAGTGATGAGGAACCTGAAGATGCCAACGAACTAGGGTCAGAGGGTGCAGCTCTTGACCCAGTTCATGATTCACCATTAGCGGTGCATGCCGTAATACAACAGCAGGGGAAATTAAAACCACAACATGGTCGTAATTGGAAGGAAAACACTAAAGCTAAAACCAGGAGTGGAGACAAACTATTGTCTGGCAAGAACACATACAACCCTGGTGAATATCCAGAACAAAAAGCAGAGAAGACTAAAATAGGCCAAGACTTGAAAACAATTGAACCAAAGAAAAACTTAGATACAAAGAAGAGTGGAAGAATTGAGACAGGGAAAACCGTTTCGAAATCATCAAAAGATAATGCATCCTTTGGTAACAACCTGCAGGATTTAGGATCTGATGACTTTGATGACGTAAAAACGAACTTCCCCATCGATGCCAAGCCAATAGCTCGAAACAAACAACACAACGAAACATTTCATAATTTCACTGTAACTACAAAAACTAAGAAATCAGCAGATTCGGTTTCTAAGTCACCTGCCAAATACATTAAAGGTCAATTTAATGAAACCTCTTTTGGACAAACAGAAACACAACAGTTCTCAGATAAGCAAACGATTGAAAAGGACAGAAATAAAGTACGCTCGACAAGGCCTGCTAAAGCCCGTAATGGCAACAATGTCAGGCGGAGAAGTAAAGTAGAAGAGAAACTGCGAACGTCTAATGCAAATAAAAGGAAGAGTATAATATCAAAATTACCAGTTACTTACAGTTTTGATGATCTAGGATCAGAGGAAGAAGACGCGAAGGCTATCAAGTTTGTGAAGACTCCGAAAACATCTAAAAATATAGACAAACTGAAGGTCGAGAAGCAACAATCCAATGCAGCTGCTCATAAACAAGAGATCGAGTCCAGTAATTACAGTCACAAAAAAGTTGTCCACAAAAATCACAAGCTCCAATCATTTTCAAACCAGAGGAACACTCGTCCTTCCAAATCAACTGAGCATGCTAGGAAACGTGCTAAACAAACCAAAGATGTTTCATCAAAAGTCGTTTACAATGAGAAAACGGACGACTTTCAGGTGTCTTCTAGAAACCAGGTCAACACTACAGGAATGAATAAACCAGCAACTACAGGCCAAAGTACACTTTTTGAACAGTCGAAGAAAATTAAGAAAAAAATGCAGGAGACCAGTGAAATAAAAAAGCAAGTTGTTAAGATGCCCAAAAATCATCCCAATAAAGCCCATAAGAGCGTATCTATGCAAAATCGAGTAACTGTATCCCTGCCAGTTGTAGATAAAGTGAGGCATGTAGGTGACACAAAAATTGGTAATAAGATTACAGACACAATCAAAAGCATAAAATCTGAAAAAGCAACTCAACGTGCACTTCACGGCGTTCGACATAAAACATCAACATCAAAGAAAGCAGCATCTACATCGGAGAAATTTAAGAAAAAGGTTTTTGACAGAAAACAAACTAATAAAGATAATTTACAAGCTGAAAAGAAAAATATACAACTAAGACACCCGAAATTTCATAAATTTGGAAAGAAAACAACTGATAACAAAAGTTTTGGAAACAAAAACAATTTAGCTGGCAATAAACAAACGAAAAAGACAAAAAATACGTTTGTTACATTTCCAAAGACACTCGAAACAAAACAAAACAAACAACTTAACTCTGTACACAAAGATACATATAAAAAAAGTTCCCAATTTACAGCTTACAATAAAAAAAGTTCTAAATCAAAGCATATTCAAAAAACCCATCAAAGCAATAAAAGCAAAGGAGAATCAAAAATAATATTAAAAAAGCCAATAACAGGGTTTGTCTCTGGTGAAGGTGGTGCAAACCATAGACAAAAACCAAGAAAGCCGTCAATAAAAGTATCTGGAACAATTTCAACGAAAAAGCAAGCCAGTTTCCCAGCGAGAACAAGCAGTCTTGTTAAACAACGAACCAAAACAACACAACGTAATAAAACTATTCCTATCATTGTAGCGTATCGATCGAGAGAAGAAAGCAGCGAAGCCTCAGCTGAAATTAGTGGTGATGCTAGCGGAACTCGAATTGGAAATGTGATGAATGTAGCTCAACATTCTGATCAATCTGATGTTAGTGGCTACAACTCTTTTCCATTCAGCGGAGACGGTAGTGGCGAAATAACTACACAATTAAAAGCCGTAAACAATGCGGGAGAAAATTTCTCCAAAAGTTCGATGAGTGTTCATAAATTTCATTCCACTCGGGTTAAACTGGAAACTTCTAGCTCTGTGTTTGAAAATAAGACTAAAAATAGCGCTAAGAAATCTGGAGGTCAGAAACTAATTGTCAATAAATCAGAAATACATCGTAAGTTGCTGCTTGATGTGCCGACAAAACATTTTTACAACTTATCCGGAATCTACGATGGCACCAAATTTTCGGCAGGTTCTTCAAAAAGAAATCATAAAAGTACGAAAAGTAATGACAAGGAGAAATCAAGCCATAAGAAAAAAGAGGACAAACAGGAGGACAAATACCTGTTAGAAAAAAATGAGGACAAAAATGTACTTGATGACGACATGTCCGATTTAGGTGGCGCGGATTTTGATATTTTGATGTCAAATGAAATTCCACGTGACATTCTGCCCAAGAAAACAAAGAAAAAGGAGAAGCAAGAAAGAAAAAAGGTAGCAAAGTCTAGTAAATCGAAAAAAGATGATAAGCAGAAAACAAAGATGGGTAAAAATAAAAACGATATTTCAAAGAGCAAATCAAAATCTCACCCACACGTTCTTGTAGGAGAGGATGTCAGTAACAGCTTAGATGTAGAATCAGAAGATGAGGAAACAAAACGACACAACGTTCGAAAAAAACACAAAAAGGAACTACCAAGTCCTCATAAACTATTCCATAAGAGCGAGGCACAAGCTGTAGACGAAGATGAAGTCGTCTCGGGAAGTGGAGATGACGAAAAACTACCAATAAAACGACATAAAAAGAAGAAAAGCCACAAAGATCACGATTCCCATCATCACAATCATAAACACCACCAAGAGCAAAAGCAAGATAAAAACAATAATAATTATGAAGATATTAAAAGAAATTCACAGAAGAAACAGATGAAAACAGAAAGTAATGATAACGATAAGGATGATGATTATGAAAAACATCAAAAAGAAAGGACACATCAAATACACCATCATCACCAAGAACACTCATATATAGAGGACGATAATAACGAGAACCGTAAGCATAAGCATACTCATAAAAAACAGTTGAAAAAAGAAAGAAATTATGATAACGATGAGGATGATAATGACTATGAGAGACATCAAAAAGAAAGGACACATCAAATACACCATCATCGCCAAGAAGACTCATATAAAGAGGACGATAACAGCGATAACCATAATCATAAGCATAATTACCATAATGAGAGAAATAGGAAGAAAAATAAAAACACATATGAAGATCATGAAAGTGAGTGGAAACAGGTCAGGCGAACTAAGGTGCGCAAACATTATACAAAATCCAAGCATAGTAGTCATAGTGCTTATAGAAAATATCACAGTAAGGAAGATGATGATGGTGATGATGATGATGATGGTGATGATGGTTATAATGATGATAATGACAAAGAACAGATAAGAAGTTATCACCATAAACAATATAGGCACGATAAAGATGGGGGAAATCGCAATTACCGAAAAGAACTCACAAGGAATTACAAAACACATAATTATCATGAAGGAAATGATGAAGAAAGGCACAAAAACCGTTTCCATGGCAACGGAAACCACAATGACTATGATGATAGAGAAGAAATTAGATCTAGAGAGCGAGAAAGTCACCGTCGTGTTTTTGTTGGTGAAGACACGGACGATGAGAATGACAATCGTAACAATCTAAAACATCGAAAGCACCATCCGCATGACTTCCATTCACGACGTCGTTTTAGGTTTCACAATAACGAAGATTGGAGAGAAAACAACGATCGACGTGGTTCTCACCATCGTAAGAAAGTGTCCTTTGACCAGGAAGATGATCGCAACGAAGAACGCTGGATTAAAGAGAAAGAAGAGGAAAAGAAAAGACTCCAAAATGAAAGAGAAAGGCTTCATCAAGAAGAAGAAAAAGCTCACGACAAAGAATTGGAGTATTTAAAGAAGATCCGTCACTTTGAACAAGAAGAAAAGAGTTTACATGAACATATCTCACCTCATCACAAATTCAAGAGCATTCATGAAAACGATCTTGACTTAGAGAATCACAGAGAGAAATTGCGAAACCACAAAGTGGCGTTTCAACATTTAGAAAGATTTCACGGTAGTTTAAATGAGCACAAGGGAGATTTATCTGTGGAAAACAGGGATTGGAAAAACAGCGAGGACTCAACAGATAGGCACAACCACGAGTGGAATCGCAATAATAAGGACTTTTCAAAACAGAACGGTGGAGGGCATAAATGGGAAGAACAAGGGCGGCTTGATCACGACGAAACTCCTCCGTACGATAAATATGATATAAATAAAGAGCGAGGCCACTATAAAGCGCCGAGTTACCATGGAGAGGAAAACACAAGAGAAAAGGATCATGAAAGAGTAGAAGGTCCATCAAGATATGGTGATAAGAACCAACAAAAAGAGGAGCATGACATCAGCTGGCAAGATCAAAAACCTTCGAGCTTTGGTTACCATGAACGAAAATCCTGGGGATACGATGAACCAAGACCATACCAAAATTTAAAACCTACTTATCCCACGCAAATGAATTCTGTGCATTCCAGCTGGCGTCCTCAAAACACAGCTAACGTCTCACCCTATTCTAGGTGGCAAGGATGGAGCGAATATGATAGAAATAAACATGTTCAACCTTCCAGTGATGAGAAGAGATGGAAAATCCAAGATGTAAACAGGATCCCACCATCCCTCGGTCAAAAAGAATGGAAGCCAAGTTCAAGAGTTAGAATTTCGCCAATTTCTTTCCAAAAGAGCTGGCCACAACATGTTACTGCGGGCTCCGAGCCAGATTCTCGTCGCTGGCCACAACAAGATATAGCTGTTTTCCCGCCAAACGTTGGTGATAGGATTGTAAAACCAAATGGTGTCGTAAATGTTTCTCAAGATATGGGAAGACAAAACAACATCTCGCCACATTCTTCTAATAGCGGATCAGAGGTTTCTTCAACCCGTCAACCTACCCAGAAGATTTTAGCCACAAGAGAGAAAATACCTACTCCTTACATGTGGAAAACACCAAGTAAACCGGTACGCAAGTTTTATTTTTAATCGCTTGTTGTTTAAAATAAAGTTGTGCCAGTGAGTATCCCAAATATGAAGTGGAATTTCAGCTAAGAAATAAAACATTTTCTCCGTTGCTTCCTAGCTAGGTAAAAACTGAGGCAAACGTTTGGGAGAATTAGAGAGTAGATCAGTGAATACCCGAGCCGCACTCGAACATGTTTTGTTTCCGTAGTTATAAAAAAATATTAAACAATGACCTACAAAGCACAATTAACTTTTTAACGTGTCACGAACGTACAAACGTTCACAGTTTATAGCAACACAACACATCATTTTCGTGCTTCATAACGCACGAAGTATCGAAATTATTTTGTAATATAGATAAATGCATATATATTTCCTTTGATAACGATCTATCAATGACCAGGTAACACTTAGACAAGTAAGATGATAAAAAGGAGACTCATCGCTAATTCTTTGATGCGGTTGATTGTTAAGATGTTTTTAAAAAACATATCGTATGAAAAAATTTTCTCTATTAATCTTTATTAAAAGAGACTAGTACCCTAATACTATTACATACGTAAATATAGTTTGCCTCTTCATTATTTTGGAATAGAAAATGACGTTTTGGTTTATAATTTTAAGTAGATTAAAACAGATTTTAAGGTATTTCCTAACTTGAATTTTAGTGTTGAGAAGATTATCAGTAAAATTATGTAACACATTTCTTGTAGAACATTATCAGAAATCAAGGTTTTCCGAAGCCAAAAATAGATACAAACCATGGGCCACCGGACAACTGGACCTCTAAAAACTCCACCTATTCCAGACCGTGGACAATGCAAGGAAAAGGCTTAAATGAAGGAAACCAGCCACTCACCAACAAGACACAAGAACAGTCCACTCATCCAAACCCAATGAGTGGCCACCCATCAAATCGGATTTTAAGTGCCCTGCCAACAGGCTCACAAACTTTGAGAATCGCTGGCGGGAATATCAAGAACGATTCTCCCAGTTCCAACATTAATCAAACTATGAGTAGAATACCAGAGCCAACATATCAACAACCTGGAATACAAATCACATCCGGAAAACCAAGTACCAAGATGCTTTTGAATGGTCTTGTAAATAATAGAGTAAACAATAGCATTTTGGGCCTATCGAATCAACCAGACATAAAATCTAACGCTTCCACAATCAACACTGAACCACAAAGCTTAAACTCGTTGAAAGGGTTCTTCAAGCATGAAAACGAGTCTCTACAAAGCAACCCTGTAGACGACGGTCTTAAGAAAGCTCCGATACCTGGCATTGAAAACAACCAACAGAATAATATATCAACAAAAGCAGGTTCAAATATGCTAAAAGGTGAATGTTTCCGTCTTTCTTGTTATCTGGTAATTACTGTCGCATTGAACATGTATATTGTTTAGATGTTTAAACATACCTTACCTCCATTTCTTGTGAAATAACCTATAATTCTAACTATATTGTAATATTAACCCCTATACACGCTTAAAAATATCTAACACTGAGATAGCTGGAAGCTTGCAACTTGGTTCTAAAGTCAAGGCACTCCTCGAGTAGAGTGCTCAGAAAAAATTCAGAGTCACTGACGGGAATCGAACCCACAAACCTTCTGATTTTCCGTCAGATACTCCACTCACTAATCAACAGAGATTCACGTGGGTCGAGTCACAGGTTAAGTCCATATTGATGGATTCCCGCTGGACATACGTTTGCGTCTGCTTGCTGGATATGTCCAATGGTCATGTAATGTTTTATGATTCTATTCCTAGGTCAGAGACTCAGAATTTTTTATAAGTATTTAACTTGAGGAGCGCTTTGTTTATAGCTTTAAAAACAAGTTGTAAACCTGCAAAAGGAATCATTTGAGGAATAAAATCATGTACCATTACATGGCTATTAGACATATTAAGCGAGCAGATGCGTGACGTAAATCCTTCAATAAGAACTTAACCCTCGAACCCCCAAGTGAGTTTCTGTAGCTCAGTGGTTAGAGCATTTGGCCGGTAATCAGAGGGTTGTGGGTTTGATTCCCGTCAGTGACGCATCTCCCCAAGTAAGTCTCTGTAGCTCAGTGGTTAGAGCATTTGACCAGAAATCAGAAGATTGCGGGTTTGTTTTCCGTCAGTGACTCAGCTCCCCATGTGAGTCTCTGTAGCTCAGTGGTGAGAGCATTTGACCAAAAATCAGAAGATTGCGGGTTTGTTTTCCGTCAGTGACTCAGATATTTTTTTCTGAGTATTTAACTGGAGGAGCGCTTTCTTCCTAAACTCAGTTGTTCTTTGAAACAAAGAAATACGACGATTTAAAAGTCCAAGTATTCATCGCCATGTCTCACTGATTGAAGTTGCATTTATCAGTGACACTGACACTTAACCCTTCAAGCTCCAAAAACGACAATTGACGTTTTTGTAAATTCTCCCAACTGAGTTTCATATTTTCTATATGAGCAGTTTGGGAGTATTTGGCTTTTCAACTTCCACAGCTTATTTCACTTGATCAATCCGTTATTTCTTATTACAAGTTATGTTGTTTTCTTTGAGTAAAGTAAGGAGACGTTAGATATTAATAAATTGCTTGCAACTAAAAGGGAGAAATCCCGACGAGCTGATGGAACATTTTCTGATCTAGTGCATGGGATTTCAACTTTCAACAGGTCTGTTCCAAATGGGTCTCATTAGAAATGACCTTAACCTCATTTTCACACTGATATCTGTAGTTATCTTGAAAATGGTGATGATAACGATGCTGATCGAAATAACTTTAACTATCACGTTCCAGCTCATCAGTCCCAACCAACAGTAATACATGACACAAAAGCGTCGTCTCCTTTGCAACCTCGCCACAAGCCCACTGGGCAACATGACAAGACAACAGTGTCAATCGTCAATCAATTAAAAAATGCCGCTGGCCTGGATAAGTTCTTAAAGGGATCGTTAATGAAGTTAATAAAAGGTTTTATTCCCCACAAAGATCAAGAAAAAAGTGGTTCTGGAGATGAATTGCCAAAGCCAGCAAGCCTCCTGCACGACTTGCCTCTGTTGGGTGAAATTGGACACTCGGATTCCGACAAAAGTAATTTTAAATATTAATACAACTTTTTGTAAGAATTTTACTACTAATATTTCAAATGATGTTAGTACCATTACCACTAGAACCACCGCTACCAATACTACTTCAACTACTATTCTTACTCTTATTCTTACTATTACTATTACTATTACTATTACTATTACTATTACTACTATTACTATTACTATTACTATTACTATTACTACTATTACTATTACTATTACTATTACTATTACTATTACTATTACTATTACTATTACTATTACTATTACTATTACTA